>CANYLF011806519.1:0-15282 GCA_948193215.1 Bocquillonia castaneifolia | reverse complement strand
CGAACCAGAAGTAGATAGCTTTGAGCTAAAATAAATTATTAAGAAAAGTCATTTATGCTTTGAGCCAATAAATTGAATTAAAATATAGTATTACTACGTGATACGAAGTAGATAGCAATTAATGGATAGATCTTGAAAATTTTGTTTTGTAATTGTTTTTCTTTGTCTTTCTCTTGAAGATTTATATCATCTACTACTATGTATACAAAGTGCTATTATTAATCATAGCAATAATTTAGAGAACAAAAAAAAAGATAGAAAGAAAGTAAGAAACAAACAAAGACTGTCGGCCATCGGATCAATATTTGTGGCTTAGCTGAGCCTCTGAAAAAAGCGTTAAAAGACAAACTGAACAAATGCACGTAAGCTAGAATACCATAGATGATGGTTTCCTTCAACTACCTGAAAATGAAAACAATTTGGATCAGTATTCTCTCATGTGCTGCATGAATGAATATGGCAGGTTATATTTATAATTTCAACAATTATAAAATTAGCTTAATGGCAAAAGAAAATCATCAACTATAACGTTTTTCAATTTTTTTTCAAATTTTTAATTTTTACAATTTCATTCCCTGTAAAAAAATTCCTCAAAGCACAGTTGATGACTTGATGTCCCATTTTAACATTGTAGTTATGTATATTTTTAGTAAATAAATTTCAATTTGGTCGTGATTCAAATGGTAAAACCACTTGAGCTTGTAAACAGTGACTGATGACTTGATAGGCGACCACCTGAGGTTAGCGACCAAATTTAATGAAAAGAGTACTATATTCGGTGGTTGATACCTGAGATTGCAGTAAATTTATGTCTAGGGTTGCAGATAATTTATGCTTAGAGGTTGTAGACTATCCAATATAATATTATCCAGGATCAATATTCATCATGAATCCGCCACTGCTTGCAAGCTTTACGTCTGGAGGTCGAGAGTTCGATCATTAGGGCCGCATGATGAGTGTGTGCTTCCAAATGGAACTCACTCGACCGAGATTAGTCGGGACTCCAGATATCTGGAATAACAATAATTATGAAAAAATAAATAAATTTCAATTTTTTTATAAAAAAATTTCTTTTCCAACCATAATTCCAAACAGAGTTAGAGCCTCGTCTAGTCTTCGCTGGTTTGCTTTCAATATGATCTTCAGAGATGGGTTGGATCCGCTAGTCTGACAACATAGCCAAGCCCAAAAGAGCCCCATATGCAATGGGACTTTCTAATACTAATTCAGAAATTCACAACCCTTTATTAGGAAAAGAAAAGAGAAAGAGTTTTATTTTACTGTTTATTTTTTTTAAAATAAACCATGTTACAATTATTTAATAAATAAAATCATAATTAAGTTATTTTTGCATATAAATTTTTCTGTCCCAATATTTTTAAAACTTTAATTCTAAACTGGTTTTTAAAACAATCTAATTCTAAACTTTATTAAGGCAAAAGGTTTCATGAAATTTAAATTTAATGGCTTAATGAGTGATGCAGCAAAATAAAACAAAAAATTGAGATAAAAATAATTATGATTTACTTGTTTCTGAAAATATTATATCCCTAAATGTGTTGTAGAGAATTAAGAATTTTAATTTCTTTCGATTTAAAAAATTATCAAAATTTTTAATAACATAAAAGACCGTGATTCTGCTTTGATGAAAATAAAAATTTTAAATTAAAATTTTTCTTTCACCCAATTTTTTTATCAGTTTAAATATTCACCTTAATTGTATTGAATCTTGGTCAAGCATTTTATTTGAAATTCTTAAGAAAAATATTAATAGCTAAAAAGACAGCCAAGAGATTTTGGAAGATTTAAAAATGTTTTCATTAGTATAAAAAGATGTTTTCATTAATTATTCAAAAAAAAATCTTCATTATATTTCCTTATCTTGTCAGACAAATACAATATATCATTCTATTTTTATACAAAAACTGAGTTGGATAATTATTATTATAACAAAACAAACAAAGTAAAAAAAAAAAAGAAAAAATAGATTTTGCACAAAGGAGAGTACCAGAAAAAGAAAAGGTGGTTGCTTTACGGGGCAAAAAAGCCCACATGATATACCATACCATACAAATTGAGACCGAACCAACCCATTAACTACTCAGCTATCTCCAACTCACCCACTTCTGCCAAAGACCCAGACCTCTGATAGTTCCATTTTAATCAAAATTAAGAAATGGGATTTATTTAATTAGTGCAAACGAAGTGTAAAGTTGTAAACTTTAGTTGAATCTACAAAGTGGGGATTGAAGATCTAGTGGCATTGCTTTGTGCAATTCTTGATTTTTTAGAGTGAAAAATGATGCATACCAGTGGTAGTAAAGCATTGCATGGTAGAGGAAGTAGTAGTGTAGTGTATGGATCAAGAATATCAGTTTTATTGTTCTCAATGTTTGCTACTTTCTCTGCAATTTATGTTGCTGGAAGGTTGTGGTTTTAATCTCTTTTTGTTGCATGCTTTATTGATGTTTTATTATTTGTGGAGTACTAATTGGGTTTATGGTTTGATGTAGGTTATGGCAGGATTCAGAGAACAGGGTTTATTTGATTAAAGAGCTTGATAGGATAACTGGCCAGGTGGGGTTCATTTTTCAAGCTCTTTTTTCATTTTATTTTATTGAAGTTCCAATTTTTAGTTACGAATATTTGAATTATGATTTTTTTTCCTTCCCAAATTGAAGATGATTAGGAAGAAATAATATTAGAAATCATGTTTGCTTGTGATGTAGAGTAATTAGATATCTTTATGAGTGTGAGATAAATGGTTGTGTTTCAGGGACAATCTGCAATATCAGTGGATGACACATTGAAAATAATAGCCTGCAGGTAATTTGATTACTGCTTTTAGGCGTTGTTTTAATTATACCTCCTTATTGTATCTTGATGGGTGCAACACCAATCTTGTTAGGGAGCAACAAAAGAGGTTATCAGCTCTTGAGATGGAATTGGCTGCAGCCAAGCAAGAGGGTTTTACTCCAAATATTTTAATGGAGAAAGATAGGAATAATTCAAAAAAAAGTCGTTTAGTAGTGATAGGAATACTTACAACGTTTGGCAGACAAAACAACAGAAATGCAGTCCGTAAAGCTTGGATGGGAGCTGGTATGGTGCTGTACATTTCTATGATCTTAATATCATTTTTTCTGGTTCCATGATATTTTTATGTTTTAGGCTCGTGAACAGAAGCCATCCCCCCATTTTCTACAAGCATGGGTTTTCATGTACTCAAAATGAATAACATTATAAGTAGAGTCTGTAGGAGTACTTAATTGGGGAAAACTCTAAGTGGCAAAGAAGAGTGATCCTTTTGTTGACACTTAGATGCTTCCCACATGGTAAACCATAGACAGATCAAGATTAGCACGTTGAATATGGCAAGTAGAATCCTAAAAGTTACAATAAGACCAACTATACATGCAAAAACCTATAGCTAAGTGGTAATCAGAACCTAGAATGAGTTCTCAAGCAACTGATAGGGGTGCCTCTTAGAACTAAAATAGCATAAACTTTGGATGTTAACTTTTAGTTTTTCTTCAAGGTTCATAGTCAACTCTTTATTCTCTCAGGTGGAACATTGAAGAAAATGGAGAATCAGAAGGGTATAGTTGCGCGTTTTGTTATTGGAAGGAGGTAGCCAAGCTTGCTTGTGCATTTGATCGTACATTCTTATTTTTATTCTAATACATGTCTTGTTAACATATTTCTTTCTGTTATATCACATGCTGAAATGTTATGAATGGTTGCTTTATTATTGAATTTGTTGTCTTGCAGTGAAAATCGTGGAGACAGTTTGGACAAGGCAATTGATGATGAAAACAAACGGACCAATGACTTCATCATTCTTGTATGTGCAAAAATCATTAATTGCTTTAGAAAAAAAGGGTCGCATAACCTTTGTCATTTATCTTTTTATTTTCTTCATGAAACTTCTACTGACAGTTATTAATGGGCAGTGTAGTCCTACTACAAGGTGGCCAACTTTCTATAAATTCTTGCTTCTTCTAAGAAAACATAACTCTAGGCAAATTATTATGCGGGGAGAAAAGATAAGAAAATCTTGTTAAAAGAAAACTGAAAGGCATGACTAGGAAAATGGGATGTGGAAGCAAGTTTATAAATTCAGTTATCTGCTTCATTACTGCTCTTTTCTGTGTGCAGGATAACCATGTGGAGACAACCAAGGGGCTTCCAAATAAGGCTAAATTATTCTTTTCTTATGCTGTGGATAAATGGGATGCTGAGTTCTATGCTAAAGTCAATGACAACGTATATGTTAATATTGGTTAGTATCTTGTCAGATTATTAAGAGGTCTTACTGAGTTTTGACGCTTCTATGTGGCTGTTACTAGTAGGCTTGCCAAATCTAATTCTTTTGGAGTCATTAGGCAATGCAAATAGCAATTGGAGCTTCTGAATTGCATAATCATTATGCTGGTGTCTTGTTCTTTGGAGATTGACTATAATCTAGGGAAGCTTTGTTGACATTGATGTGGATGTATGTATTCTTTATGTCTTTACCCATTTCGTTTATTATTGATGTTTTCTTACAGATGCCCTTGGAACTACATTAGCAACTCATTTAGACAAGCCTCGTGTTTATATTGGTTGTATGAAATCAGGCGAAGTTTTCTTTGAACCGTGAGTTTCTCCCCTAGAAATTATAGAAGTTAAATTTATTTGAAGATAAGATTTGTTTGACTTCATTTTTCATTATCTGATGGATTTTGGCAGGAGCCATAAATGGCACGAACCAGATTGGTGGAAGTTTGGTGATAAAAAATCGTAGGTTCTTATTGAATGCTGTATTTTTATATGAAATTATGGTTGTGATGTGTACAATAACTGCAACTTAATCCTAAGCTATAGGATCTGTTCACAAGTTACTTCTTAGGTCTGTTTAGGATTTATGCTGTATTAATCCTTATCTTTCTAAACTGACTTATTGTCCTGCATTCATTAGGTACTTTCGCCATGCTTCAGGTGATATGTATGCCATATCACAAGCTTTAGCTAAATTTATATCAATAAACAGGTAAATTATTTTCTTCTTTGATGGGTCATTCGAGTAATGTATGAAATTTTGGAGTACTGACTACTGTTTTATCGAGAGTGCAGAGCCATTCTCCGCACTTATGCACACGATGATGTAAGTGCTGGATCCTGGTTTATTGGGCTTGATGTCAAACATGTAGATGAAGGGAAATTTTGCTGCTCATCTTGGTCATCAGGTCTTCTTTTCTCTCCATCTCTCTATCATATGCACCTACACAAAAACTGCACATGCACACAAACCCAGCATTAGACAATAATAGAATATGGCCTTCATGTGGTCATATCTCGTAGAGGATGCAGCCACTTCCTAAAGATGGCCACATTTAAAGATTAAGTAATAATTTGTCAGCGTATCCCAGTTGATGAATTTGAATTAGTTAATATTGACAGAGTTGATCATTGTACGTTTCAGGTGCTATTTGTGCTGGTGTTTAGTTTTGATGTGCTTCGATATTCAGAGAAGCAAAAGATAGGCCGACAGATTGTCTGAGTTACACATTTACTCTATGAATGGGATGGAGTCTTTGCATGTGAATTTCATAGAAGGCTTGGTTGGTTTTCCCATTCAGAAAATTACATTGGTTATATGTGAATAACCCACAGATGGAAGATTGAGAATGCATACAGTTACAAACTGGGAGCATCCTTTATCAGTCGCATATTAACCTGCCACAGTGAGGTTCTGTTTTGTGATACAATCCAATCCAATGTAAATGTTAGGTAATTCTTTCATTTGTGATAGCGAGAAAATCTGATACTAGAGTGAGTTGTGCCCTCATTTTCTACATGAGTCATTTTCCCATGTCACCTTTGTAAACCTGAAAAATACTAGTCATATGATGACATCTTGAAATTTCTACATATTGCACGTAATCTTATTAGTTCAGTACATCACCTATAAAGTGCTAATATTGACTTGTGGGGGCAAATGGATGGCAATGGGTTGGGTCTAAATGAATGGATTCATGTATCATTCATTTATCCATTTAAAATTTAGATTTTAAATGGGTATTCACATCCATCTAACCCTTACTCACCCATATATCCATTTAAGATGTAATATCTTTTTTTTTTTTTGACTTATTTGTTATTATCTTTTAGTACAATTCTTAAGAATTTTAAAATGTTTCAGTTTTGAATGTATCTTATAATAGATTTTTGTTAAAATTGAATTTTTTCTATTAATTTCAAAAAGATACAGTATTGATTTTTATTAACTAACTTTAGTGTTTTTTTTTACTACATGCACTGTTGGTTGGTTAACTGATGGTTTTTTTTTTTTTTCAAAATTTGCAAACTGTACTGATTGCAGTTTCGATTTGTTGTCTGTATATATTTCTTTAAATGATACCACACCTGTGCCCATATGCAAAGGCAATATGTTTCTCGACAACAACCAGATCAAACCCTAGCTGTGCCAAAGATACTTTCCCTTTTGAAAAATTATACACACACATACATACATACATATTTGAAAACATGACCAAAACCAATTAATTTTTATTTCCGTAATTTGTAATTTTAGATTGGTTAATTCGGTTTTAACTTTCGAATGCTCATCCATATTTTTGATAATTTTTTAAATCAAAATTATTACTATCTTAATTATAAAATACTTTGTTTAATAATTAAATGGGTTCAGTGGGTACCTATATTTAACCCTCTCATAACCCATATATAAGAGGGTTAAAAGGGTTATAACCTATTTATCACCCATTTAAAAAAAATAACTAACCCATTTATCACTCGTACCTATATAGTGAGTGGGTATGGATGAGTTGATGGATGCGAGTGAATTTTGACACCTCTACTTGTAGGCGTGGAGAGCTACAAAATAAACACCAAGTCTCCCACTTTATACTGTGCTTTCTTCATTTTTCTTCTATTAGTTGCAACTTGAGTGATGGTTCTCATCTAAGATGTTCTTGTTAGAGACAGGAGAAAGCAACTAGGACGATTAGCACTTAAATGTAACAAACGAAATGAGCGGCAATATAAAAATTAGAGATCGAGTATTCTTTACAGCATTCAGGCACACAATGCCTATAATGTTCACTTGATATCCGGATAGAGGATGTCAAAAAATCATGACATTTGGTGCACCGGTTTGACCCCTTACAGATTTTAGAATGCTATTATCAGCAGTGCAATAGCCAATGAGTAACTTCGGTAAAGGAGGTTTACACTCTTATTTCAGTGACACGAGTAAACAAATATAAACAAGAATTTAAGGGTTTTGCTTATACAATAACAAAGCCAAGCAGACATGGCAAAAATATAACCATCCATGCCACTACTTTGCCAATCAGTATCACATACATCCTCTAATTCCAGTAACCTCATGATGAGCCGCTAAGAAAATGTGTCAATGCCTTCTCAGTGTCATTGTCATACATTAGTAAAGCTTCAGCTACATTGTTGGATGAAAATCCCATCTCTCTTAGAAGAGTGTAGCCATTGGTGAAATCCTGAACCTGATTTAAAGAAACAAAAAGGCATTTATTGATGACAAATAAAGAATCCTTATCTAAATACAAAACTACACAGGCTTGCAAATCATAAGTGTTTCACATCACATGAGGACAGGCTTGGGGAATCCTCATTTTTGCAATAGCCCTCCAATAGAGATTGCATTCTATTGAACCTCTATTGGATAACTCAATGGTGAAAATTTGGAAAGGGTTTTCTTAGTGGATTTTTCCTCACATGCATATGTATATGAGTTATTCAGCTCAACTGATTTCTACATGCAATAGCAAGTCAAAGGATCGTAGCAAGCAGAAACAGCATTGTTACCAGTGTTTTATATATCAATTTATTTAAACACAAGATTCCTGATTCTAGATGAATACACATGGAAGCAAGAACATGTTATTAGTTAAGCTCAAAACAACCAACCCAAAGTCCCACCCACCCCAAAACAACTGAAGGAAAATACCTTAGTAGGATTGTCTCCATAGTTTGCAACTGCAAGAGGAACTGCTTCTCGATTGAGTCCTGACGCAATGTATTTGCTCACAACAGGATCTGCAGCTGAACCACCCTGCATTAGCAATAAAACATTTTAAGGTTATCAAAACAGAAGGCCTAAACAGAGAATGAATCTATTTAAGATAGAGCAAATATTGTTACAAAGAAAAAGATAGAAGCAAGTAATATACTATACCAATGAAGAAGACGAAGATTCAATTGGTTTAGAAGGAAGATTATGATTTTCCAAGCGAAGCTTACTCCAATTCTGAGTCTCCTTCTCTGCTTCAGCTAAAACTCTTCGCTCGAAATCAAAATCAAAATGAAACTTGCTTCGTGGAATGTCCACCACTTGTGGTGCCAGCGGAGGCTATACATATACAAGTATAGCCACAATAAAAACAAATGGCTCAATTAGTTTTCAATTTTAAATTAATAAGAAATAAATGAATGAATAAAATCAAATAAAATAAAATAATCATACAGGAGGAGTGATCCGATACTCTGGCTTTAAGGCAACTCGAATACCTAATCCTGCTGCAGAAGAAGAATCATGATTGTAAAATCAACCGTTAAATATCAGTATTCGTTAAAAAAACCAAGCTTAGCATTTAAAAAAAATGATGACAATAAAGCCTAATTTTCGTTGACACGAAAACGAGATCGTTTCATTGAATTCAACAACGAAAAACAAAGGGGAAGAGTTTAGACGGGTACTCACAGGAGGGAGGAGGAGCAGAGGTTTGATGATAAGAAGAGTGACGGCCAACAGGAGGCACAGGCATGTGGCCTTGTTGTTGACCGATTCTCGGATAAAGAGACTGTCCGTACATAGGATGAGAAGACGGAATCGACGGTGACGATGTAGAGGGCGTTCTGTAGATTGGGACTTGTGAATCGTAGGATGAGCCCGCTCCTGTTCTGCTCCTGTAATCGTACTCCATAATTGTTTCTTATTCTATTTGTTTGATTACTCTATTTTACTCTTCACGGCACAGAAATTCGCTTTGGCTTTGGGAGAAGAACGCGTTTCGTTTCGTGTTGGTGTTTGTTTAATTGTACCCTACCCTCTAGCTCTGACTGTTTCTCTAATTCTTTTAAGATTTTACACTATTCCACATTGGCCCCTGAACTTGGCAATGCTGTTTCCCTATTAGGCCCAAAATTAGGCCTTGCAGTCTAAGTCAGCCCTGAAACTTTTCTTCTTCTTTTTTTGTCTTCATCTTTAGATTTCTACGTTGTAAAGATCATATAAGATAGTAATTTTTGGTTTAATTCGAACTTCATCTAGATTTCATTCACAGCCTACTGAAGATCTACAACAATGAGCCTATATCTATTTTACAAGGGTTTGTGGGAAAAACTAGTCTACACTTGTGTTGGTCAATGGAATTACAAGATTATAATACAAATAAGGGATCACTTGCACCAAATATTGCAGCGTTGAACTGTGGTGTATTCAGATTGCTCCCATCCAATGCCGAACCAAATCGATCAAGCCACTGAGTTGGACTGGGGTTATCACTCTCCTCCACCCATTCTGAGGTCATATCGATGTCGTCAAATTGGATAGGATCGGCTTCTGAAGATTTTGTTCTCATTTGTCTCATCAACTTAAGATTATAATTTATGTACACAAGGTCATTCAACGTTTCTTTATCAATCTTATTGCGCTTTTCTGAGTGAATTTGCTGAAATGTGTTCCAATGTCTCTCAAAAGTGAAAGCGCTGCAGACCTGACTCAGGATTCTGATGGCAACTCGTTGCAACACAGGCGCAGAGTCGCCAAATTGTTCCCACCAAAGGCCTGCAACAAGTCGGCACTGAGTTTTCAAATTCATTATTTATAAATGCTGCAAACAAATATTTTGTCTGCACCATAAAATTATGGTAATTTTAGATTCGAATCTTACACCAACGTAATGTGCCAACTACAATAAAAGCATATGCTATGTAAAAGTTCCCTTCTTAATTTCTAAGTAATCACTCACTTCATGTTATGAGGCCATTGAACAGACAATTATAAGCAAATAACGAGGAATGGGAAAAACAAAAATCTCAGAGCATAATCAAGACAACAATTCAAACTCCAGAAATTTATCATGAACCCCTGCAATAAGCATAGCCTTATTAATTTCTGACAACAACCAATCCCGGATGTTTTCCTAAGAGATTGTAAAACCAGGATGTAAATTCTAAGTCCAAAACTTGCACTTCTATAAAACAAAATTACACTTACTACTATCAAAACTTTTGAGAAGTTGATTCATCCCTAGCAATGCTAAAGTTATGTCAGAAAGAACACAAAACTGCTCTCATATAAAGCGAACCATGTAATTTTAAATCCATCTTCAATCAATGTATTCCATTGATAATCAGCAAGATGAATACTATTGACGCCACATTCTGCACATGCACACAAATAAAGAACATAAAGCAATAATAAATTATCACACACATACCAGGTGCAACTGTTTCTCGTGCCTCCATTGCTAAATTGCAACCGAACATCCCGCTTGCCCTTGTAAAAACAAATATTTGATTGGTGATGTCACGTCTCATATCAGGAGTAGGAAGTAGTTTCTCTATAACCTTGAAAAAGTCCTCTTTGATATCTACGAGAAATTTTATTTCAGGATTATACCGAATACTTGGGTTCAAAAAAGCAGCTGCTGAATGAAGAGGTGAATGGAGCTGATCTCGCCACTTTCTGTCCACTATGTCTAAGAAAGTTTTGCATTTACTCTCATCCATTATGTAGTAAGTCCTTATTGATTCTTTGGCTCTTGTCATTAACTCATAAATAGAGCCGACAGCAGGTTTACCACCAGATGCTTCCCTCAATACCTTGAGAAAAGGCTCAGAGATAGCCACACTTTCTTCAACTGCTCTCCAGAAATCTACATCCTCAACAATGGTAATACAAGCTATGCTTTGTGGTTTATTTGAATATGAAGAGTTCGTAGAATACTCATTACTGCTAAACATTAGCTTCAATCTTGATCGTTGCTTCAATATTGATTGCAGCGAGAGAAAATTAGACACAGACTTTGTAATGCCAGTCTTGATTAGTTCCTGTCCTCCGGTAAATTTCTTCATCAGATCCAGTATTGAGGAATTATTGTATATAAACTTCGACACTGTTTGTGCTTGTAACATACATCGGTTCACCCAATCTACTTTAGAGAATTCCTCCAAGATTAAATTCAAACATTGAGAAGCACAGGGAGATACAAAAATAGTTCCATAGTTTTGCACAATATGGTTAGCAATACCAGTATAGTTGAAACTACCATCCATAATTATCTGCA
The DNA here is from genome assembly GCA_948193215.1 of Bocquillonia castaneifolia. Taxonomy (NCBI): domain Eukaryota; kingdom Viridiplantae; phylum Streptophyta; class Magnoliopsida; order Malpighiales; family Euphorbiaceae; genus Bocquillonia; species Bocquillonia castaneifolia. Next base: position 3,949 of record CANYLF011806519.1, on the reverse strand, counting down.
CGACATTTTCAGCACCGAAGTCTTGAATAACAGAATCAAATAAATCAGCAAGGCACTTGGTGTTCTTAAAGTACGACGATGCATCAACAGACTTGTGGAAGAAGGTCCTCGAGGGTGAGGAAACAAAAAAGTTAATCAAAGCTCTAGATTTGTTGTCAGTCCATATGTCCGCAATAATAGTACAACCTGTTGTAGCCCATTCTTTCTCAGTATCTTTCAGTTGCAAGCTCACTTCAGACTTAATCCTTTCCAACCATGTACTCTTCAAGGTTTCTGCTGAGGGACCTGTAAATCCCGGACCACATTTTTCTATTGCATCAATCATCAGCTGATAAGACGGAGAACGAGCAACACTAAAATCTAGCTTATTCTCAAAAAAGAACAGCGCGATGCTTCTCTCAGCATTTTCTTGATTACTTAAAGAGCAAGGAGAAATTGATGCGACGGTAGGATAAACTTTAGCAACTGGAGCTACTGCCTCAACAGTCACAAGAGCTCTACTCGAAGACATAAGTCCAGGAGATTCCAGAACCCTCTGCTTTTTAGCAGTAGAAGGTTCGCGATCTTTGATATCCTCCTTAGATGCAATTATAGCCCTTACCCTGTTAGTAACTTCATCTTTAACATTGCTACAAGGATTTACACCTTTACTAGGAAGCCTGGATAGATGATGCTTCAATCTACTAATTCCACCATTCAAAACTCTCTGGCAAAATTTACACCTGACCTTGTTTCCATCTAATTTCTCAGCATATTCCCAACAAACATCTTTCTCTCTAACCACTGACAGAAAAATAAACATCAATGAGCACAATTGTTATGTATATTACAGCAACAGTCACCTTATGACATCAAGTCATTATGCACAAAAAAATACATATATTTTTTTTAAGGAATCGGGAATTTTGGAATTTTCTAGTCATTATTTTAACAAATTTCTGTAATAATAAATTGATAATGATAATGATAATAATAAGATTGGACTTACTGTCTATGCAAGTTTTCTGGCCGTATAATGCGCTTCGAGCTGTACAATTGATTAAAGGAAAAAAAATTGTGAGAACAATGTGCTTGATTGATTTGAATTAGCTGTGCACGCCAAACATATGTTGATACCAATTTCGGAAGTTAAATTATAATAAGTTTGCATTTTAATTGTAATTAGAAGTTAAACATATATAAGTTAGGGCTTAATTGTAATATTTATCTAGAGTTCAATGTCCAAATGATCTTAGCTTGGAGTTTAAAGAAATAAAGTACTGAAGTTTCAAATTTTCCTTCATTTTCTCAGTAAGCAAACAAGAAAAAGCATAGTGGGAGTTGTGTGACAGACGGCCATTAATTGATCATACGAAATGGAAAATTTTATTTGTTTTGGAAAAAAAGAGAAAGTGCAGAGAATAATAATAAGAAGAAGAAGAAATAGAAAAGGAGGAGAAATTACGAGAAATTTGAGCAACTTACAGAGAGGAAGCTTTGGGCTCTTTTCTCGACGGAGAGATAATCGGAGATCGAAGATTTGGGTGTTTCTTTTCTTTTCTTTTCCTTTCTTTCTTTCTTATCCTTCTGTTTTTATTTTTCGCGATATTTTGGAAGCCGTTATGTTAGGGTTTTTGTTTTTTTCTCTTATACATGTCGTCGTTCTTTATCGTTTCTCGTTTTTTTAATTTGTTTTTTTTTTAATTTTACTTTTCATTTTCGGATTTAGTGATTCTTATTTCTTTTCATTAGGCGATATATCGCACAACTGTAGCCCAATCATACGTGAACACGTCAGTTATCAGCAAACGAAGGGAGTAGACGGTGTCGTTTTATGTCCCCAAAAAAATTAAAAATAACTCTCGATGCCACTCTTTATCAGAGGCCGGCTTCGATCCAGGGACCTGTGGGTTATGGGCCCACCACGCTTCCTCTGCGGCACTCTGATTTGATAGAATTACGAGTTTAATTATTTATTTATTCCAATATTTGCATCCATTCTTTTTGTACATCTGTAATTTTCCTAAAAAAATAGTTCCGTCTCTCATTCAACTTTGTGAAACCTTTCCCAAGCATAAAATCCTTACTCCTACAGTCCTACCGAACTTTTCTTTTCTTAACTTCCAAATTAAACAACCACTGCAGCCTTTTAAAAATCATAACCAAAGTTTACCCTCATATGACCTTACCCTTCTAATGAAGTTGATGGGTACAGGATTTTCTTTGATTGCCCAACTTGGCATTATCATTCACATGAATAATTACTTCATTTAATTACCAAAAAATATTCCTCATATTTTCAACTTTGTGATAAATTTATCCAATTCTTCATAATTACTATGTTACCTCTCAATATTTCTTTGACCTTTTTATTTTTTAAAAATTCTTTATAAATAAACTTATTATCAGTATTAAAATTTAATACTTTATGAACTACTAATAGTCACGGCCATCTATGGGAGTAGGAGCAGTGATACAAAGAGAAAGTCTAGACTTTTCCTTTGATCACTTTTATATTTTTATAATTTTTTTAAATTTTTAGATTTAACCTTAATTTATTTGCTTTATGATTGGTTTTAGTTGAATTTTATAAATTTTTTAAATAAATAAATAATATAAATTTTAAATGATATTAAAAAATAAGACTTATTTCATTGAATATCAATAAAAAAAATTGAATTTAATAGTAATTTTTATTGAAAATTATGTTAAACATTAAATACTTGAATATTTAACATTTAATCATGTTCAATGTACATAAACATTAATATACTTAAGCTTCAAGTTATGTCCTCTATATATACTCTTCATTGAGCATATTTTGAACAAATATGTGAAAATTTTTATTGTTCATTCTCTCCCACCTCCACCACTTCCACTTCTGGTCGACTGTTGTGAATATAAAGGACTAAATTTTATGAAACAATTGATTAGGGTAGATAACTTTGTTGGTGGAGAAATTGTTGTTCACAAAGTTAATTTTACTCGAGACTTTCTTTCCACGATTAAAACTGCTGCAGCTTCATCATCAAATGGGAACCATGATGATAACATGAAGCAGCCTACCACTTTTGAGGCTTAACTGCTCATCTTTGCGAGCCATAAAGAAGGCTCGAGGACTACTCAACGGATACAAAATCATCCATGTAATAGTTTCTGTGGATGGTTGCACAAGAATGAGCCCTAGAGTAGCTGACAAGTGCTTTGGGAACGTGGTGCTATGGGCATTTCTAAGTGGTAGAATCTATCTATCTATCTATATATAATATAAAAGTTGATGAAAAGAGAAAGTCTAGACTTTCCTTTGATCACTTTTATATTTTTCTAATTTTTCTAAATTTTTAAAGTTAATCTTAATTTATTTGTTTTATAATTGGTTTAGATTGGATTTTATAAAATTTTAAATAAAATTGTAATCAAAGTGTAAATGATAGAAAACAAATAAGACTTGATTCATGGAATATCAATTAATTAAAATTAAAATTAATTAATAAATTTTATTAATGAACTTTGCAATTTCCAATATAATGAATTTATTAATTTTATTTAATAAATTTTGTAATTTCTAATACAATGAATTTATTAATTTTACTTGGTCATCAAGTTATCTTCCTATATATATAGCTATTGAGGTCATGTTTCATATTTTTTATTCATATATGATAATCACACGCAGCTTCACTATGACATGAAGAAGAAACTCCATTCTCTCTCTTTACAGCAACAGGTACGTACCAGAATGCATACAAAACTGCAACTTCATTGACAAAACCTGCATTGCATGGATCAAAATTTAAACAGTAACTTACCGAGTCTTTGCAATCATAACCATATTTAATATTATATATATCGATCAATAATTACTGAACAAAATCAATAATAGATTCGATGCAAAATCAGTTGTGGTTGTTCCTTGGTAAAAGAAAAAATATGTAGAATTAAACTAATAAAAAATGATTTTTGATATAAA
>CANYLF011805860.1:0-10649 GCA_948193215.1 Bocquillonia castaneifolia | reverse complement strand
TGAATTGATGTGAAAATTGGTTGAATTATGAATTTGTGATTTTGATGGAATTTTGACTGATTGAGAAATGGTGAATTGATTGTGAAATGTGGTGGTGTGAATTGATTGTGAATGTGATTAGGAAAGGATGACCCGTGAGTTATAATTTGCATGTAATCAGGAAAGCTGAGCCGGGCGGATAGCTACCTGTGTATGAGAGATGGCGAGACTGAGCCGGGTGGATAGTCTCGTTGGGTGGCCACCGAAATGTGATTTAAGTGAGGAAATATGAGGTTGAGTATGAGATTTAATGTGATTTGGATTGGGTTTGTTTGATGGAGATGTTGATTTATTTGGAATTGAGCTTGATTGTATTTTAATGGTATAGTACTTGCGACATTTCTATATATATTTGTATGTGTTTAGGTGATTTTTGTTGATATACTATTGTTTAGTAAATTAAATACTTATTGAGTAGCCAGCTCACCTCTTAGCATATTTTTCAGGACATCTTGCTAGTTGATAGTCAAAACTATGAAATTCGTGCATTTCGTATCATCAACCATTTTCAGGTGGGCCAAAGGAGAATACATGTTTCATGGGGCATTTTGAAAAAGTAAAATATGAATAGAAAATGTGTGTAATGTAGTTAATAACCTAGTATGTGGTATGTAAGGCTAACTTGATAACCATAAATATGTTTAATGTTGGTTATCAATTTTCCTTATGTATTGTATTTGGGTGCTTAACTTAGCTAAGTTAGAACTTAATTTGCTTATATGTATGTCTAGTTTATGCATATTTTTTTTATATAATTTAAGTGGTAATCTAGATATGAGAATTTGAATATATGCTAGTAGCTTAAATAATGAGAAGTTAGAGTTAAAGCACTCGCTAAATCACTTACCACTCTGTCTCACATTTTGGGACTGCTTTACCTTAGTTTGTGATGCAACTTGAAGCTAATTAAATAGCAGTATTTTCTCTAATTTTTGGACCATTAGATACCTCAATAAGTCCCCTAAAAACCCTATAAAATTTAGGTCAAAACTATTTCGTTTAGGCTGTGAAATAACCTAAGATTTCAGATGTGAATTTCAACTCCGATTTTTACAAGGTTGCTGCCCCAATAGTAACTTTTTTCTATTTGACCTCTATAATTTTTCTAAATTGATTTTTAAGGTCTATCTAAGTATATTATTGGGGAGTAAAAAGTTAGATTGAAGAAAAAGTGCATAAATTGGCCAAAACAATTCGAAAACTACACTTTAAGAAAATTTTTTTGTAATATTAAATATATAAATCAACTTGAAGTGGTTTGAAAATAATTATAATCTTATTTTCAAGCAATTATGTGATATAATATGTATGTGGATATTATAATTTTGGGCGTGACAATTTTCGGTATCACAGCGGGGATTAGAGCCATTGGGACATGGGAATGGTATGATTATGAATGAATGTGTTGTGTTATGTAATGAAAAGGTGAATTTATTATGGTGCTATGTACTTGGTAGAATGGTGAAAGTGTATTAAGAATGTGTGAAACTTGGAATTTGCAATATGATATGTAAATGAGAAATATGGATGTTGTTGAGTTTGCAATATGTAAATGCTTATGTGAATGATATGATGGGTATAGAGGGAATTAAGATCATATCATGCAAACATATAGTACTTTAGCATATCACATGCTTTATAGTAAAATTTGTTAATTATATAGGATGGATGAGCATGATGCACAATCCACTTGCCTAGGGCAGTCTTGTGAGTCTGTGCATGATCATAGTAATGCAACTGGTTTTGAGGAACAACCGAATGTGCCACCATAAGTCCATCGGTTCTTTAATTTTTTGCAAGGAATAAGGCCGCCACCAATAGATGAAAATATCTTTGCGAAAATTAAGAAACATGGGGGTGAGGAATTTGTGGTTACTACAGATCCCGTAGAGGCAGAAGAGTGGTTGAGGAAATTTGAACAAATTGTAGAGAGGTTTAATTGTACTTCTTTACAAAAATTGAAATTTGCCACTTTCCTACTTGAAAATTATGCACTTGATTAGTGGGAGACTATACTAGGGAATAGAGCTAGACCTATGACCTTGACTTGGAATGATTCTTAAAGAATTTACAACCAAATATACTCCACCTATTTACAAGGATAGAAAGAAGATTGAGTTCCTTGAGCTCAATGATTTGAAATTCACTAGACTTTCCAAGTATGCTCTAGAAGAGGTAGCCACAGAAGAATTGAAAAGAAATAGGTTTGAGAAAGGTCTGAAGTTAGAAATTTGTGAGAAGATGGCAGTGAAACCTCCAATATACAATGCTTTGATGTAAGCGGCTTTAAAGACTGTGGAAATTTTAAAGGAGAGGAATGAAATTGAAATAAAAAGGAAGAAAATGGATAGTTCTTTTAACTATTTATCTAGGTCAGGTGGTATGAATAATAGAAGCTCTAGTTTTCAGAGAGGAAATTTCAGAGGCAGAGGTATAGTTAGACCAAGTGGATCAACTGCTGTCTCATAGAGTAGGAATGGTATGAGATCTATAGGATCTAAATTTGATTCTAGACATGGGATTAGTGAGACTTCTAGTCAATGTTCTATTCATCTTTGTTCACAGTGTGGTCGATTTCATTATAGAGAGTGTTGGGGACCCAATCCAGTGGTTTGTTTCCGATGTAGTAAATCGGGTCATTATGCTAATAGTTGTTCGGAAGGTCGAGGTACTGGTGGTGGTTATCAATTAATGAGCCAAAGTAGTGTGGAGATAATGTGATGCAGGGAAGTATGGCGAGAGGTAGAGGAAGTGCTAGTACTAGTGCACTTGTGACACAAGCGAGACATATGGGTCAACCTCAAGCTCGGGTTTATGCTGTGATGAGGCAGGAGGCTTCCTTTTTACCCGATGTTGTTACTAGTATACTTTCTGTCTGTAGTCATAATGCAAATGTCTTGATTAATCCAGGATCCACATGTTCATTTATTGCATTTGAGTTTGCATTGCGTATGAATAGTCATATTTCATCATTGGGTCATGGAATTTATGTTTTTATGCATACTGGAAGTGTTGTAGTTGTGAATACCATAGTGAAAGATTGTATAGTGATTATGGGAGGTATTTCATTCAATTTTGACTTAGTGGTAATTAATTTGAGGGACTTTAATGTGATATTAGGTATGGATTGGTTGTCTTAAAATCATGCTATTATTGATTGTCAGGCTAAAGAAGTTAGTATGGAGATTGAAGGGTAGATGAAAACGGTGATGGTAGGTGAAAGGAAGAGCTTGTCAAATTGTTTAAGATCTGCAGTAACAGCTTTTCAATTGATTAGAAGTGGGTGTGAAGCTTATTTAGCTAATGTGGTAGACACTACAGTGGTTAGTCTGGGGGTATCTGAAGTTCTGATAGTGAATGAATTTGCTGATGTGTTTTCAGAAGATTTACCCGGTTTATCACCTCAAAGGGAAGTTGACTTTGAGATTGAAACTATTCCAGGGGCTGCACGTATTTCTATTGCACCATATCTAATGTCACTAATAGAATTGAAAGAACTTAAGATTCAGTTGGAAGAGTTATTAGACAAGGGATTTATTAGGCCGAGTATTTCTCTGTGGGGTGTTCCGGTGTTATTTGTTAAAAAGAAAGATGAAAGTTTGAGATTGTGTATCGACTACCTTCGGCTAAACCAAATCACTGTGAAGAATAAATATCCATTGCCAAGGATAGATGATTTGCTTGATTAATTGAAGGGTGCATCAGTGTTTTCAAAGATTGATTTGAGATCAGGTTATTGGCAACTCAGAGTGGGTGAAACTTCTATTCTGAAGACTGCTTTTCGGACTAGATATGGACACTTTAAGTTTGTGGTAATGCCATTTGGGTTAACCAATGCACCAGCTACTTTTATGTCCTTGATGAACAAGATTTTTCAACGGTACCTAGATCAATTCGTAATTATTTTCATTGATGATATTTTAATTTATTCTAGGAATCATAAAGAACACAAGCAACATTTGAGATTGGCTTTACAGATTTTGAGGGAGAAGCAACTTTATTCCAAGTTTAGTAAATGTGAATTTTGGATGGAGGAAATAGCTGTCTTAGGTCAAGTTTTCAATAAGAATGGAGTTCAACCGAATCTTTCTAAGATAAAAGCAGTTATGGAGTAGGAACCGCCTAAAAATGTGACTGAAATTTGAAGTTTCTTGGGATTAGCAGGATATTATCAAAGATTTGTAAAAGATTTTTCTCTTGTGGCCAAACCATTGACAAATTTACTTATGAAGAATGTTCCTTTTCAATGGACTAATGCTTGTCAACAAAGTTTTGAAGAATTGAAGAAGAGATTGACTTCTGCACCAATCCTTGCTTTGCCATCAGAAAATGGCGGGTATGTAGTGTTTACAGATGCATCAGGAAATGGACTTGGGTGTGTGTTAATGCAAAATGGAAGGGTAATTGCTTATGCCTCTAAACAACGTAGACCTCATGAACAAAATTATCCTACACATAACCTGGAGTTAGCTGCGATTGTACATGCCTTGAAGACTTGGAGACACTACCAGATTTTCACTGACCATAAAAGTTTGAAGTATATTCCTACACAAAATGAGTTGAACTTGAGATAAAGAAGATGGATGGAATTGATAAAAGATTATGATTGCAAAATTGATTATCACCCAAGCAAAGCAAATGTTGTGGCGGATGCACTTAGCAGGAAGACTTTAAAAAGGGTTGTAGGTATGACTTCCTATCAAATGAATTCCTTAATTTCACTAAGAGTTATGAATATGCATTTTTCAGTGAAGAATGGGGTAATGTTGGCTACAATGAAGATTAAACCTTAGATACTTGATGGAATCAAGCAAGCACAGAATAATGATGCAAAGTTGAGGAAGTTACAGAAGAAAGTGCAAGATGACAAGTCAAGTGAACTGGTAGAGCAAGATGATGGAATATGGGTCATGAAGACCAGGGTTTATGTACCCAATGTGGTAGAATTAAAACAGAAGATTTTCTGGGAGGCTCACAATTCTCCATATTCAATGCACCCAGGAAGTATAAAATGTACAACAACTTGAAACCACATTATTGGTGGCCGGGTATGAAGAAGGAAGTAGCAAAGTATGTGCCTAAATGCCTAACTTGTCAGCAAGTGAAAGCAGAACATCAATCACCCGCAGGTACATTGCAATCTTTAACCATACCTGAGTGGAAATGGGAGAGAATTACTATGGATTTTGTTGTTGGTTTACCTCGCACTCTTATGAAAAATGATGCAGTCTGGGTAATAGTTGATAGGTTGACAAAGTCAGCACACTTTTTACCTATTCATCAGAGTGATTCACTTGATAAGTTAGCCAACTTATATGTGAAAGAAATTGTTAGGCTGCATGGTGTAACTATTTCTATTGTATCAAACAGGGATCCTCGGTTTATATCTCATTTCTAGAATAGTCTGCAAGCGTCGATGGGGACTAAATTACATTTCAGTGCTGCTTTCCATCCACAGACAGATGGACAATTTGAAAGAACTATTCAGACTTTTGAGGATATGCTATGGGCTTGTGCATTAGAGTACAGTGAAAACTAGGATGAACAGGTACCACTTATGGAATTTGCTTATAATAATGGGTTTCATTATAGTATTTGTATGTCGCCATATGAAGCTTTATATGGGAGAAAATGTAGAAGTCCTTTGTGTTGGGATGTAGAAGGATTAAGATAGCTAGAAGGGCCAGAGATTGTCTAAAAAACAGTTGATAAGATTAAAGTGGTAAAGTAGTTTATCAAGGCAGCTCAAGATTGGCAGAAAAGTTATGTAGACAAGCATAGAAGAGACATTGAATAAGAAGTGGGGGATAAAGTGTTTTAGCGGGGTTTCACCCTAGAAGGGTATACTGCGATTCGGCAAACAAGGTAAACTGAGTCCTCAATACATCGAGCCATATGAGATTTTAGAGCGGGTTGGTCCTTTAGCTTACAGACTGGCACTATCTACAGAGTTAGCTCAAGTGCATAATATTTTTCATGTTTCTATGCTTCGACGATATCGTTCTGACCCAAGTCATATTATCAAGATACCAGAAATTGAAGTTTCAGAGAAACTCATATATGTAGAAGAACCGGTTGAGATATTAGATTGACAAGTCAGAAAATTGAGAAGCAAAGAAATTCTATAGTGAAAGTGAAGTGGAGTCAACATTTATCTAAAGAAGCAATTTGAAAGGTTGAAGAACATATGAGAAGCAGATACCCATATTTATTTGAGAATGGTGGTAAGTTCAAATTTTGTCTATAGTGAAAGTGAAGTGGAGTCAACATTCATCTAAGGAAGCAACTTGGAAGGTTGAAGAACATATAAGAAGCAGATACCCGTATTTATTTGAGAATGGTAGTAAGTTCAAATTTCGGGGATGAAATTTTCTAAGTGGGAGAGAATTGTCACGACCATAAAAAAAATAAAATAAAATATAATAAAATAAAATAATTAATCATGCATTACCACATCATAAATCATATCATTTGCTTCATAACATTGTATGATACTTTGCATAGAATGATGTGGTAGAAGAGTATTGTGTGTAGTAAAATTAATGAAAGTTAGGTTAAAATAAGGACCTAATTGTAAGAAAAGTCAAAGGAGTTATTTATAGTATAAGTTTGAGTGAAGAATTAAATTGGTTGATAGAATTATATTAAGGGATTATGCAGAGTGATGTGTAATACTAATAATAATAATAATAATAAAAAGAGTCGGTGGACAAATCCACCAACACCTACTAGTCTCCCTTATCCTTCATTCTTCTTATCCATACGTATCCTTTCCTTCCTTCTTCAAAATGTACCAAAAATTTTTCTTTAAGGCTTAAGATTGAAGAAGAAAATTAAGTAAAGAATAATTGAAGGTTTAGAAGCTTGATTAAGGTGAGTATTAATTTTTTTTAGTATTTTAATTATTAGAGTTCATGTAGAATTTGGGAAAAACATGATTTTAAGTTATAACCATGTTATTAAAACTTGATTAAGCATGAATCATGTATTAATTTGTGGAAATAGTACTATTTTGAGGTTGATTACATGAATTTCTTCAAAGTACAAATTGCCGATTTTAAGTTGTGTAGACAACCTCAGCATTTTGATCATAACTTAAGTTATACAAGTCCAAATTGGATGAATTTTATGTCTATGGAAACCTTAAGAGGTGCTCTATAACCTTGTAATATTTCAGAAGAAAATTCAACAATTTGGTTAGGTTTTGAAGGTCAAACTTTGGACTACTCTATTTATATTAGATTAGGAGTAGTTGTATTAGAAAAATTATAACTTTATTTATACAGATGATTTTGAGGTGATTCTTATTGCTACGGTTTCTAATTTAATGGAAGTATAATCCTATAAAATATCAGAATTTTATCATGTGTATATAATTTTTGGTGAATTTTTAAATTCAGTACATGTAAGCTGTCTACATGTACATACGTGTTGTCTTGTATCATTCATCTTATGAATCATATTAAATCATGTATAGATGTCTATTTGATGAATTTTTATGTTGTAGACATATTAATGATTTGTTATTGAGTTGTACTTTGAATTAATTATGTGAATAGGTGTGTCCAAAGGCAAGGAAGTTGTGAGAAAAGAAAATTAAGACTACCTTGCTATCCTATATCTTTGGTAAGTATTTAATATACTAAACTTTGTGTATGTTGAATGAAAATTATTATATTTGCTTATTTGTTATGTTCTTGGTGAATTAGATTGACGTTGATAATTGGTAATTTATTTGATTGAATTGAGAATTTTGAATTGAAGTGAAAATTTATTGAATTGTGAATTTGTATTTTGATGGTTAAATTGAGAATTGTGAATTGATGTGAAAGTTGGTTGAATTATGAATTTGTGATTTTGATGGAATTTTGACTGATTGAGAAATGGTGAATTGATTGTAAAATGTGGTGGTGTGAATTGATTGTGAATGTGATTGAGAAAGGATGACCCGTGAGTTATAATTCGCGTGTGATCGGGAAAGCTGAGCCGAGCGGATAGCTACCCGTGTATGTGAGATGGCGAGACTGAGTCGGTCGGATAGTCTCATAGGCTGGCCACCGAAATGTGATTTAAGTGAGGAAATGATAGATTGAGTCATCCGACTTTATTTGATGAGATTTAATGAGATTTAGATTGGGTTTGATGAAGATGTTGATTTATTTGGAATTGAGCTTGATTGTATTTTAATTGTACAGTACTTGTGACATTTATATATATATGTGTGTGTGTGTGTGTGTGTGTGTGTGTGTGTTTAAGTGATTTTTGTTGATACACTATTGTTTAGTAAATTAAATGCTTATTGAGTAGCCAGCTCACCCCTTGGTATATTTTTCAGGACATTTTACTGGTTGATAGTCAAAACTATGAAATTCGTGCATTTCGTATCATCAAGAACTTTCAGGTGGGCCAGAAGAGAACACATGTTTCATGAGGCATTTTGAAAATGTAAAATATGAATATAAAATGTGTGTGATGTAGTTAATAACCTAGTATGTGGTATGTAAAGCTAACTTGATAACCATAAATATGTTTAATGTTGGTTATCAATTTTCCTTATGTATTGTATTTGGGTGCTTAACTTAGCTAAGTTAGAACTTAATTTGTTTATATGTATGTCTAGTTTATGCATGTCTAGTTTATGCATTTTTTTATAGAATTTAAGTGGTAATCTAGCTGTGAGAATGTGAATATATGCTAGTAGCTTAAATAATGAGAAGCACTCGCTAAATCACTTACCATTCTGTCTCACATTTTGGGACTGTTTTACCTTAATTTGTGATGCAACTTAAAGCTAATTAAACAACAGTATTTTTCCTAATTTTTGGACCATTAGATACCTCAATAATTCCCCTAAAAACTCTATAAAATTCAGGTCAAAACTATATCATTTAGACGGTGAAATAACCTAAGATTTCAGATGTGAATTTCAACTCTGATTTTTACAAGGTTGCTGCCCCAGTAGTAATTTTTTGTATTTGACCTCTATAATTTTTCTAAATTAATTTTAAGGTCTATCTAAGTATATTGTTAGGGAATATAAAGTTAGATTGAAGAAAAAGTGCATAAATTGCCAAAACAATTCAAAAACTACACTTCAAGAAAATTTTTTTTTGTCATATTAAATATGCGAATTGACTTGAAGTGGTTCAAAAATAATTATAATATTATTTTTAAGCTAATTATGTGATATAATATGTATGTGGATATTATGATTTTGGGCGTGACATTTCATCTCGGGAAGGCTAATTCAAAATAACATTATGATGGCCCAAAAAAAAAATTCATCCTTTTTTCTGAGAATCAAAACAAGCATAAACATTCCTTGAAAATTAAATTAGACATGAATAAGGCTCATGATCAGGTTGAATGGGGAACCTTATCTCAAATTTTAATTGCAATGTGTGTTTTCCTGATTTTAATGATCAATTGATCATGCAATATATGTCTACTGTTTCCTATTCAGTAGTTAGTAATGGAAAACCTTATCCAAATTTTATCCCAACTAAAGGTCTTAGACAAGGAGATCTCCTTTCTTCATATTCATTTATTATAATGTCTTCTACTTTATCCTACATGTTGAGATAGGAAAGCTATTCAAGGATATAAAATAACTAGATTTATTGAGTATCCACTTAGTCACTTAATTTATGCTAATAATACCTTATTAATGAGAACAATAACTATTTAGAAGATCTCAGTTTTTTTTGCATGTTTTAAATGTTTATTGAGGTGCTACCAATAAATCCATAAATTATCATAAATCTAAGGTTTTATTCTCAGCCAAAACTCTTGTTTCTTTAACACAATAGCTATTGAACATCTTACAAATGCAAGAAGTTGATGAGCCTGACAAGTATCCGGGGCTCCTAATTCTTTGAAACAAGGACAAGACTATTTCTTTCTAATACTCGTTGGATAGTTATAGGATCAGAGCAAGAGCTCAAGGTTGGAAATTGAAGTTGTTGTCTGATGCTGGTAGAGAGGTGATGGCTAAAGTAGTTATGGCTGCCTTGCCTGTTTATATGTCTCCTTTTCTTTTTCCTAAAACAATCACTAAGTACATAAACTCATTTTTGGCTAGATTCTGGTGGCAGCATAATGTGATCCAAGGTATGAAGTAATGGACCAATGACCAAGCCTAAATTGAATTCAAATATGGAGCATATTTTGAGTGACGATGACAATGATTTGAAGATAATAAGGTTATTAGCAATCTAACAAGCTTAATTCTACAAAGTCAAGAAAGTCAACAAGTCAAAGTCAAAGTCAACCAAGTGGTCAACGGTCAAAGGTTAACGAAGTCAACCTCCAAGGGTTGACACCAAGCATGGACGAAACCCTAATAGTGCATCCAAGGGAGCGGTTACATATCTATGTAATAAGAAGTTATTTTACTAGTTTCCTTATTTTATGGGAGCTAGTTAAAGTTTGTTAGATTTATTTTATCTTATCCTAATCTAGATAGGAACTTATTTTATTATCTTGTTATCCTTGTTTAGATAGGAGTTTTATTATTCCTTAGTTGTGTTGAGTTGTATTGCTTTGCTTTCAATCCAAGCTATAGCCAACTATATAGATTAGGATTATAATTTAGATTTACTGAGCACAAC
>CANYLF011805701.1:0-14094 GCA_948193215.1 Bocquillonia castaneifolia | reverse complement strand
GAAGCAACTGTCAAAATATTTGATCCCACATGCATGAAAGACCTAACGGCCACTAATAATAAAGGAGACATTAGATTATATACGATATGTTGGCTGCAACCATAAATAAATTTTTATTATTATATGTATTTAATTTGTTCTCTAGCAATCTAGCTTAATTATGTGCGGGGAAGCTAGAGTAATGAATGGAGTTCTATGTGAACTTGAGAATTGATGGAGCCGACAGGACAGCGTTGAGTTGGATCTGGGTTGTGGTTTAGTTTGGTAGGTGATAGGTTGTCACGACAGTTGCTTGTGTTGGTCTAAAGGGCTAGGGTTGTGTCGGTTCTTTTGAATTGATCCTGCACAAGTAAAGAATGGTCGGATGAGACAAGTTTCCCGGGTCTTACTCTGACGCTCAAGTTAGTTAAGGGTATTTAATATAGTAATTAATGAGCTAGAAGTTGAAATCCTTTACTTGTAGAATCTTTGGGTATTTATAGTGTTCTTGTGTATGATGTGTTGCCTTGGGGACTTGCCAGGTGTCTTAGCAAATCTGTAAGAGTGTTTAGTGTGGTTTGCTTTTGGGCTTTTGTTGGGCTCTTAGGCCTACTCTATCACTAGTCCCCCCCACGAGAAAACAGTTCAGGTAGACATTTATGTCTCTAGGTATGGTGATAAATGCGGGCGGGAGTGGACAAGTGTTCAAAATTGGCATGAAAAGACGAGAATGGTGTTAATTTCACAGTGTTGGGTGGGATTGGGTGGGGCTATTTTGGTCCCATTGATATGCTTAAATACCCGAGAGGAAGTTTGCGTTTGTTTACTTTGGCCTTTGCTCCCAGATTTGGTTTTTCTTTGTAGTAGAAAAAATTATTTGACCGCTTTGTTCATTATTTTATGGCCCGTATCAAGCATACAGCAAAACCAGTGTGTCTTGCCTATATTGACCCTCCCAATTGGAATACTCTCCACCTTAAAATGAAAACCTGGGAATGCATCACTAATCCTAACAACTTGGAAAGTTGGCGTCGCGTCTATCATATTCCTAACGACTTCGTCTGATCTTGTCTCGGGCGTGATGTATCTGCTCTGGTAAGTTCTTGGCCAACAAAGATAGTTTTTCATCACGAGCAGCTTCAATCTGGTTTGCAGTTTTCGCTTCCTTACATTGTCTCTTCTTTTTATCAAGATTTCTGCGTCCATTTATATCAAGTGCATCCGAATACAATTTATCTGTTATTAGCGCTCCAGGAACTTTTTTCGGAGCAGAAGGAGCTTCTGACCACTGACCGCCTTCTTCATCATTATTATCCCACATGTTGCAGTTCTAGTGCTTTTATTTTACTGAAGCCCAGGCACTTCACTTTTGCCAGCTTAGAGTCTGATATTGGGACTTCCTGGCGGGGGAGGTATGCTTATATTGAGCATGTGGATTTCAATGATCTGCCTAAACAATGGAAGCCACTCTTTCTAACTACCACACCAATAGTTCTAAGCCTCATGAGCTCATTCTGTATGAAAAGATTAAGGAGGTTGTCCGATAGAGGAAGCGTTCTGTAAAAGAGCTAATGTGAGTGCTTGTCCATTGAGAGGAGAGTGCTTTAGGGATTTCTAGACAGCCCAGGTTGGCTTTGAACCAGGACCAGGTTCGGGTTGCCTGTCTCCTTCGTGATGGTGGTAAAATATTTGATCCTTTCGTTTTAGGTGTGGCGAAGGGTTTGATACAATATTCTCAATTTCAGTCCTTTCATGGATCCTTAGCTGCAACTGGTGACTTTTCATCAGGCAATGTGCGCCGTGTTGATAGTTCCTTGGATTGGATCGATGTGTGGTTATCGGCCTCTAACCGGAAAGAGTTGCCTCAGCCTTCCTCATCAACTCTAAAAAAGAAAAACAAGCCATCATCCGTCGCACCGACAGAAGAAGTGGAGGTTGTAGATGTTTCCAGTTCTGGTAGCCCTAGGAGGATGGATCTGACTCCTGCTACTCTTAGTCAACCATCTAACAAGATGGGTCCGTCTCCTACTACCACTCCTGTGAATGTTGCTGGGAGAGTTGCTAGGGCTAGCCCCCTTGATCTTCCTGTCGTTTTTACTACAATCGCTGTTGCCCAGATAGCCCCAGCCAACCGTGTGCCATCTACTTCAACAGTTCTAAAAAGGAAAAGGCCGATAGTAGCTAGCAGTTCCGGGAAGAGGTTGCCACCTGAAGTGACAGGGGATGAAGATGATTTTGCTCTGCTTCCTCTAGGCAGTAATTATTAGGACCCTCATGTTGGCGATCAGATGATGCACTTTATCTCATAGTGTCGCAGTCCCAGCCGTTGGCAGGAGGATTATACGTCAGATACTTTATGTCGGGGTATAATCAATCACAAACTGGAGGAGATGGAGGGTATTTTGATGCTGGACAGTTATTGTCGGCGGTCCTATCATAAATCCCTTGTGTTGGATTGGGAGAAAATTGAGCTTGGGAGGCAGCTGTCGGAACTCCAAAGCCAGCTCCAAGCGGTAAATACTGCTTTGCCTAGCCTTGAGAAAATCCAGGCTGAAAATGAGAAGTTGAAAAAATAGCTAGCTGCTTCTCAGCAAGAAGTGGAGGACTCAAACCTCCGTCTTGCTCCTATCATTGACGGTTTGGAGGTGGCGATACTTGATGAAGGTGTTCGCCTGCCTCAACCTACCGTTGAGGGGCCTCAAGCATCGTCGATTCAAATAGAGCTTGCACGCCTCCGTTAGGAGACTGAAGATTACAGGGCTAAACTTGCTCGAGATAATGGATAGTTGATAGTTGAGAGCTTATCTTTGTACGGCAAGTGGCTGAAAGATCTTTGTCGAGCTAAGTTTTCAAATGGTGATTTTTCTTTCATCTCGGAGGTAGATAAGCTGTCTGTAATCTGGGAGTGTGGCGAGAGGATTGTGAGGCGGAATTAAGAAAAATAATTTTCATGTAATCATGTACATTTTTAATGTATTTATTAATAAAACTCATTCACTTTTATGCTTCTGGGTGTTTTAATTTTTCCCACCTTTTTGCATTCCTGACTCTTGGGCTGTTCGTGCCCTTCCACTTGCTTCCTTGACGTGGCGTAATTCTAGGTTGGGGGTAGTTGTAAAGTTTCTTTTCTCTCAGTACGTTCTCCCATTACAGCATTAAATGTGGTGGGTGATTTTACCATAATGCCCTCTCGCTCGTTTGGAAGCTGAAGCGTTTGTGTGGGTTTTTTGGGGCAGGGGAGTAGTATATATAGTGGCATTGTGTCGGTAATTTTTCTTTACTTTTGTGATTTTGCTTTTGGAATGATTTCTTCCGCCTCAACTAAAGATCATTTTTTTTTATTGCTTTTCCACATTTTCTTTATTTGGTAAGTCCTTATGGCTGAGAGTGTGTCTAGAGGATATTCTAGGTCTTTAGGTAGTGGTGGCAATGGTAGTGGTCCCCCTGAGTCTTTGCCGGCTGAAAGAGCCGACAACCATTAGGATTTAACTCTCGTTAGACCTGTGGCTTCTGCTGCAAATGTCACGGCCATGGAAAGAGACTTTTTGGTTACCGGGATGAGTGAAGTGGGTGAAGCTGTGCCATTACAGAATATCAAGGATGTATTTGTGGCGTCTCAAGAGCCTGATACTGACTTTGGGGTAGTTTCTGTTGTGGAAGAGGATATGGTTGCCAATGCCGGTCCTCATACAGAGTCTTTTGTCTAGCATAGGAGATGTATCAGTGGGGTTGAGTTAAAGACTCATGGGTGTTGCTTTTCTACCGGCTTTGAGCTGTTTACCCTAAGTGATCGCTGTTCATATTTGGATACTTATGAGACAGGGTTGACGGTTGTGGCAGTGGAACAATTGGAAGGCGGTCTTCGTTTTCCATTGGATCGGATTTTTATCGATTTATGTGTTACATACAAATTTCCTATCAGCCAACTGCACCCCAACTCTATTCGTCAGATTTGTGTTCTCTCCGAAATTCTTCATAGGGCCAGTTTGTCACTGACCCTTAGCCATCTTCGGTAATTTTTTATCGTGACTAAAAGGTTAAGGATTTCACCTTTTGTGCTTTTAACAGCCAGAACTCGCTAAGCCTTCATTAGGAATCTATTGGAATCAATAAAAACTCTAGGTCCAAATTTCTTTCGAGTAAAACACTCGTACTTGGAGGGTTTGCCTTCAACTTGGAACTTTATGGACTCATCGTCCTTTGAAGCTTTCACCCGTGCCCTACAAATCATCTCCTGACGAGAAATTTACACAGAAGCTATTGGAGGGGCTTGTCACCACCACCGGTCGTAGGTTGAATGCAAAGTACTTTATCAGGTCATACCTGAGGAGTCGTAGGAGGGCCGCTTTGATGGCCTGACCTCCATTTTAACCTATTAAGGTCAGTGTCTTGGGTTACTATGGGTGAGATTTCTGGGTCTTCTTTTTTTGTTTTTGTTTTTGCTAACATTGCTCGTTACTGCTCTGTCTCTCTCTCTTTTTTATAGCGGTAATAGCCATAGATTTCAGCTTCTTGAAGGATTTGATGAGCGAAGTTGATGCCGCTAAGTCAGTCAAACAAGAGGAGGAGATGACGGACAATTATGATCCTCCACGTGATGACGCTGTGACATCCCGTGCCCCTGCTGACACTAGCAAAAGAAAAGGAGGAGATCAAGTCGGTGAGCAGCTTGTGAACAAGAGGAAGAAATGGGAAAAAGACCGGGAAAAGAGCGATTGGGAGAAAAGCGTGCAGTCTCCTAAAGACCGAGAGAAGAGCGTGCAGTCTATTGATAAGGGGGATCAGCAGCCGTTTGCAGCTATTGAGCTTTCAGATAGTGAATTTAATCTTTCTGCTACTGAGCAGGTGAGTCTTTCGGTTGGTCCGTTGAAGTGTGTCGGGCTCCACATCCATGAATACTTCAAGAAATTTCTTGGTGAGTATTTACTTTCGATTGATTCCAATCATTTATGTTTATGTTTTATTTAATCATCATCTGTTTTGTCGATAATGGGCTTCTGGATTCAATGAAAGGGCATCACGACTATGCCGAAATAATGGGTGCTCTTTATAACCAGATGAACGTATCCCATATCCGTTTCCAAAGGGCATACGATGACCTGTTGGCATGAGAGGAAGAGGCTCAACGGTCTTTGAGAAGTCGCGATGATCAGATACAGTGCTTGAAGAGGGATCTGAAATACCTAGAAGCTGAAAAGAAGGCCTTAGCCATTCAGGTGCGAGACCTTGGGGAGAAGTTGGACCATTCTGAGAGTTCCCTTACTGCCAAGAGGAAATACTATTCAGAGACTACTCAAGACGCCATAGCTTGTATCCATGCTCAAGGAAACAAGATCTGGGAGCTTGAAAAAATGATGGTTCTGAGTTCGACTCAAGCTATGACGGAGGTAAAAAAGCATTATTTGCAAAGGCATTCAGACCAACCAGCTAATATTGCTGACTTCTTGGATGTGTAGTTTGCTCAACTTGTAGATCATATAACCATCGATTTTGAATCTGCCAAGAAAAAGGCTTCAGTGTTTGGTGAATATCCTGTTGAGCTTCCTTCCTGGCGTAAGTGTTCCCTTCCGTCCACTCCTTCTGCCCATACGAGGGAAGCTCTTGCATCTTGAGGCCTTGGTCGCAATTTGAGGCTCATTTGTTGAATAGATATCCCCTGTTTCCTTTGATAGCATCCACCTATTAGAGTGATCAATTGTAGCATCAATAGCACCATCTTGAATAGCCTTGGCTATAATACTTTCTGCATTTGTGATGTTTTGTGTGCATTAGTGTGATCAATTGCTGCATCAACCTATTTTGTATTGACATTGACAACGATGTTCTCTTTTTTGGGTAGGGCGACTTCCTTGTCTTGGATTTTAGCTACTTTGTCTTGTATTTTAGCTGCTTTGGGTACCAACAGAACTTTGGATGTTGACAACTACTTTAGGTATTTGGAAACTGTTGGATTTTGGCGACTTTATCTTTCCGTAACTAGTTGTGGGGGTCTTGTCTGTATTTATCTGTTTTTTAGTTAGCTGCTTATTTTCTTGACTAACTCATATTGTAATTTTCATAGAGAACTACCACTTATACATTGCAATTTCTTGAATGTTTCTTTTATATTATCGAGAATGGCCATTTTATTTTTGCCTTTTGTCTTTTTTGACTTTTGCTATGATTGTTTCGGCAGAGATGCATTATAGTGTTTTTGTTTGTGGTGCCCAACTTTGTGCCGGAGAATTCTTAGGGGTCGCGTTTTTATGCTTGCTTTTATTGAATTGGGTAAGGTTCCCGTTAGTGAGGTTTTGGACCTCATATGGGCTAAGTTATGATCCGTTTTAGACTCACTTACCTTGAGACGGGTAAGGTTCTCGTTAGAGAGGTTTTGAGCCTCTTGGGGGCTAAGTTATTGTCTGTTTTAGACTCACTTGCCTTGATACGGGTAAGGTTCCCATTAGAGAGGTTTTGGGCCTCCTGGCTCACTTTCCTGAAGACGGGTAAGGTTCCCGTTAAAGAGGTTTTGGGCCTCTTGGGGGCTAAGTTATTATCTGTTTCAGACTCACTTGCCTTGAGATGGGTAAGGTTCTCATTAGAGATGCTTAAGTAGTAAGGAGAGAGATTTGTTGAAATAGTGCTCTTTATTGATTCACAGTGTTGGAGAAAATACACTCTACCGATAATATTTTTTGAGATGTTGTACATTCCAGGCCCTTGGTAATGAGGTGCTATCCATGTTTGCTAACCAATAAGCGCCATTCCCCATTGCTCTTGAAATTTAATAGGGACCCTCCCAATTACATTGGAGTTTTTCGACACCAGCATTACCTCTGTCGATTTTAGCATTTTTCAAGACTAGCTCTCCTTCTTTGAATTCTCTCGGCCTAACTTTTCTGTTGTGATACCTGGCAGCCTGCCTTCTGTAAGCCTCAACTTTTACAGCAGTAGCTTGTCTTATCTCGGTTAGCATCTCTTTACAAATCATGATTTGCTCATCATTGGAATTAGGATTATAGTTGGCTACTCTGTAAGATGGGACTCCCAACTCAACTGGTACTACTACTTCCATTCTATAGGCTAGGCTGAATGGTGTTTCTCCAGTGGCCTTTTCGGTGTGGTCCTTTCAGCCTAGAGTACTGGATAAAGCTCTTTTACCCAGTTTCCTTTCGCTTCGTCTAGCCTTTTCTTTAAGCCGGTGAGGAGATTGCGATTGGTGACTTCGGTCATGCCAATGGTCTAGGGTTACGACACAGATCCAAACTTGTGCTTTATCTCCATTCTTTTGTAGAAATCATGGAATCTTTGACAGTCAAATTGTTTTCCATTGTCTGTGATGAGCATGTATGGGAGACTGAACCTTGTTATGACTTCCTTGAAGAAAAAGTCCTCTGCTTTGGCAGCTGTTATGGTTAGCACTGCTTCTTCTTCAATCCACTTAGTGAAGTGATCTACCGCTACTAACAAGAACTTCTTCTGTCCTGCTGCTTTGGGAAAAGGTCCGAGTATATCCATGCCCCAAGTTAAGAAAGGCAGGGGCTATTGATCGATTTCCTCTTAGTTGTCGGCGTATGAATCTTGTCGGCATGTCTTTGGCATTTGTCACATCTTTTTACCAACTCTTCAGCATCTTCTTCTATCGTTGGCCAGAAATAGCCTTGCAACTCGGCCTTTCTCTTGATTGTCTTGTATCCTTGATTGGCCCCACAAATTTCCTCATAGATTTCTTCTAAGATCTGTTTCCCTTTGGGTCTAGTTGCGCATCAGTACCAAGGGTGTGACACTGACGTTCTGTACAACACTCCTTTGTAATAGGTGAAATCGCTCGCCTGCTTTATCAGTTGGCTTGCTTCTTGAGGATCTTCTGGGACAAAGTCATTCTCTAGATAGTCAATAATGGGCTCATCCAGTCGTCTCTTCCCTAGATAAAATAAACATGGGGACTGTCGATGCTCCTCTGTTGAAGTTCTTCCTTCATCTCCATGCTATGGTATAGTAGGCCTCCCACTAAGGCGGACTTAGCAATTAGATCTGCCTCCTTGTTCTCACATCTGTCGACTTGTTGGATGGCCCATTGCCCCCATTTTTCTCCACTGCCCATAATAAGTCTTTGGCTCTGGTCAGATACTTGTTTAATGTTTCATCCTTGACTTGAAATTCTCCTATAACTTGATTTACCACCAACTGGGAATCACTGATTATCTTGAGATCTTCCACCTTAACTTCTACTACTAAAGGTAATCCTGCCACTAGCGCCTCATATTCAGCTATGTTGTTCGTGACTTCGAAGTAGATTCATGAGCCATATTTGATGACGACTTTATCTGGGCCCCTCAGGACTACACCAATTCCTGCACCATGTTCATTTTTTGCACCATCGACAGAGAGCTTCCAGGGTTATACTTTGTAAGGTGTCACTTCTGCCCCTCCAATACTTTCTACAATGAAATCCACCAACACTTGAGCTTTCATTGCCTTCCTTGCCTCATATCGGATTCCATAGTCACCTAACTGCATTGACCATTTTACAAATCTTCCTGACAACTCTGGCCTTTGCATTGCTTTCCTGAGTGGCAAATCAGTTCTTACTACCACCGGGTAACTTTGAAAATAATACTTCAGTCTCTCGGCAGTGGTGACTAGTGCAACTGCCAATTTTTCTACCATTGGATATCGGAGCTCTGCATCCCTTAGCGCCTTACTGATGTAATAGATGGGAATTTGCTCTGATCCTTCCTCTCAAATGAGTACTGATGCCACTGCCTCTTTACATGCCGACATGTATAAGAATAAGGTGTCGCTTGGGATGGGCTGGCTGATTAATGGTGGTGTGGTTAGGAACCTTTTGAGATCTTCGAATGCTTGCTAACAGTCATCTCCCCATTTGAATTGTTTGATGTTTTTGAGGCTGCGGTAAAAGGGCAAACACCTTCTGGCCGAGCTTGAAATGAATTGTCCAAGTGCTTTGATTCTTCCATTGAGGACCTGGACTTCCTTGATTGTCTTTGGCGGCTGCATGTTGATGATTGCTTGAACCTTCTCAGGGTTTGCTTCTATTCCTTTGCTTGACACCATGCATCCCAGAAATCTCCCTGTCGTGACTCCGAAGGTGCACTTATCTGGATTCATCTTCATGTTAAAGCCTTCAAGGATCTGGAGTACCTTTTCCAAATCGGACGGGTGGTCTTCTCTCTTCTTACTTTTCACGATAACATCATCTACGTACACTTCTACTATCTCCTTAATGAGATCCTGGAACATGAGATTCATCAATATTTGGTAGATTGCCCCTGCATTCTTCAGGCCGAAAGGCATCATTTTGTAACAGTAGGTGCCTTTATGAGTAATAAAGCTTATCTTCTTCTCATCTTCTTTCTTCATGGGGATCTGGTGATACCCTAAGGCCACGTCTATGAGGCTGATGAGCTCATGATAGGAGGTAGAGTCGACGAGTCTGTCAATCTTGAGCAAGGGGTAGTTATACTTGGGGCAGGCTTTATTGAGGTCGGTGAAGTCGACACACATTCTATATTTCCCGCTTGATTTCTTAACCATGATAATGTTAGACAAACCATTATGTGTATCTTACTTCTTTAATAAAACTTGCTTTTTCCAGCTTGTCTACCTCTTTTGTGGTCGCCTTCTCTTTCTCGGCAAACATTGATCTTTCCTTCTGTGCTACCGGCTTGATATTGGGATCTACCTTTAAGGCATGAGATGCTATTGTCGGGTCAACTCCCATAATTTCTGAGGCTAAGCTCGCAAAAAGTTCTGTGTAGCGCCTCAACTTATCGACGATGAGTGTTTCTAAGTCATCTAACTTTGCTGAAATTTTGACTTCTTTTCCTTTTGCCAGTTTTGCCATTTTTGTTTCTCCTACAGGTTGAATCTGTTCTTCCTCTTTGATCTCCAGTATTTCTTCAATTGGGAGTGCCTCTGTTGTGGTCGTTAAATAGCATGCTTTAGCCGCCTCTTGGTTTCCTTTCACTATCACCACTCCTGTATTTGTTGGAATCTTCATTGTCAAGTATCGAATTGATGTGACCGCCCCCAAGTCATACAAGCATGGCCGCCTGAGAATTGCATTGTATGCCAGAGGCATATCCATGACATTGAAGAGTGCTTTAATCTCCTTGCTATGTCGCTGGTCCCTTCCGAATTCCATCGTCAGTTCAACTAGCCCTATGGGGTGGATGGGCATGCCACTCAGTCCTGAGATCGGTGTGGGGCAATGTTTCATGCTTAACTGAGACCCTCCCATCAGTTTGTAAGTTACCCATGTGATCAAGTTGATGGAGCTTCCTTCATCTATCAGTATACGCCTGACGACATAATTATCTATAATAGCTTCTACCACCAAGGCATCAGTGTGAGATGCCTAGACATGTGTCCCATCGTCAGGACCAAAAGTGACTACCGGAATGGGGTAGTCCGATATCTTCCTGGCGTGTTTGGTGGTATTTATACTCATGACTTCTGCTCTTAACCTCTTCTTTGTGGCTGCTGAACATGACTACCTACCTTTGATGATATGTACCTTCCCAATACAGCCTTTCCTTTGGGGTCAACAGTTGTTTGAGGCTCCTTTGGTGGGTTTAGTGGTGGCACCTCTTTAGTTTGAGAAGTGAACTTCCTCAGAGCTCCTGTTTCTATCAACCTTTCAATTTCCCTTCTCAACTCAAAGCAATCTTTTGTATCATGCCTGTAATCTTCGTGGAACTTGCAGAAGCGACTGGTATTTCTTGACCTCTGGATCATTGGTCTAGGACGATTGTATGGAGTTTGGCTGTCTCTTATCCATATTAGGACACTTGCTCTAGACTGGTTCAGAGGGGTGAAATTCTCTCTTCTATCTTGATTGTATCCGTAGGGTCGACTGAAGGTGTTGTAGGAACGATAGCTTTGTTTGGTGGTGTGGGTTTGTTGGACTTGCGTCTTTGTTCTATCTTCTTTCTTTTCTTTTTTCTTTACGCTTGTTTCTTCCTTCTCTATCCTTCTGTAGCGTCTTCCATTATCAACACTAACACATTTTTGGGCCATTAACATCAGATCTTGGTATGTCTTGGTTGGCTTTAAGTAGATCTTGTCCGTCAATCGTCCCATGGTGGTGCCTCTTCTCAAGGCTTGGACTGCTGTGTCAATAATCAAGTCATCTATCTTAGTGATGTCATTGTTGAATCTTTCCAAGCAGTCCCTTAATGACTCATTGTCCCTCTGCTTGCACTGGTAAAGTTGTTCAGAACTTCTTTTCGACGGTATGTTTGGGAAAAATCTGAAGATGAATTTTGTTGATAGGTCTTTCTAGATAGTTATTGATTCTGGTGGTAACTTACTGTACCCATTTATGAGCCGTTCTAACCAGGGTAGTTGGGAAAACCTTGTAGAGGAGTTTGTTGGAACAATTGTAGAGTTGCATGTAATTCACAAACTTTGTAGTGTGTGTTTCTGGGCATCCTGTGTTGGAGAAAGAGTCAAAGGTGGGAACTTTGAAATTTCTTGGCAGAGGGGTGGCAAGAATTTCTGTGGTTAATGGTGAGTTTTTAGTCTAAAAAGGTTGAGGTGCTTGGGTGGCTTCCATCTTTAGATCCTTGATTATCTCGGTCATCATGAGTCGGAGTTTGTCCTCCTCTGAGGCACTGTTCCTCTGCCTTCGCTTTGTTCTACAGCTTCCTGAATCTTCTTGCGGCACACTTTCACGAGGAGCTTTGGATGACTCCACTTCTTCGAAGTCCTGACTAAGGCTTCGTCTTATTCGTTTCTTTTGCTTGTCGGCATTCTCTCCTTCTTTTTTAACCTCAGGAGTAACTATCCAAGGTGTTCCTATTTTGTCAACGTTCTGATCTGCCGGTGTGACTGGAGTTTGTAGCTGTGCCATCGTCACCTGCATCTACGCTTGCAGATCTACCATTGCTTTAGCTAGTTATCGCCATATTGGTGGTGGTGTGGTTTCCGGGTGTTGTGTAGCATCCTTTTGATTATTTTGGTTGGGATTTCCGGTGGCTGAGTCTTCTTCGATCGAGGTCGAGGCACCATCTCCGTGTTCCATCAGTTGGATTATCTGTCGTTTCCCGGCAACGAAATCAAATGATGGAGCTGACAGGATAGTGTTGAGTTGGATCTGGGTTGTGGTCTAGTCTGGTAGGTGATAGGTTGTCGCGGTAGTTGCTTGTGTCGGCCCAAAGGGCTAAGGTTGTGTCGGTTCTTCTGAATTGATCCTGCACAAGTAGAGAATGGTCGGACGGGACAAATGTCCCAGGTCTTACTCCGACGCTCAAGTTAGTTAAGGGTATTTAATGTAGTAATTAATGAGCTAGAAGTTTGAATCCTTTACCTGTAGAATCTCAAGGTATTTATAGTGTTCTTGTGTATGATGTGTCGCTTTGGAGACTTGCCAGGTATCTTAGCAAAGCTGTAAGAGTGTTTAATGTGGTTTGCTTTTGGACTTTTATTGGGCTCTTGGACCTACTCTATCAAGAATGAAAATATAACATCAGTAATTAATTAATGGATTACGTAATATCTTTGTAATTCCTTTTCATTGTTAATTAGTTTGCAATTAAAAGTTTGAGGGTAAGATTGCATTAATTAAAGCCTTTTCGGTTTGTGAGTGTTCAGATGCTGTGTAACGAGGTGCTCCTTCAGGATTGCACATCACTTATGAAAAGTGTGCGCATTTTTGTGATGTGGTGAATGGATTGATATATCCTTCAGAATCTCACATTACTCATGGAAAGTATGTGCGTGGTATATATAGATCAGCATGTCACTTCAAAATTTACTATACTTCTAAGGTGTTTATGTATATATCCTGTTCCGGTATTGTGTGGTATGTATGTATTTTCAGTAATTAATTTCAAAAAAACTTTATTAACTTGATAATACATGAGTAAATCTGCTTGGAGCTAAATAAAAGGATGATAGTGATATATTATTTTTTTTAAATTTTATACCAAATTTCAGTCTTTGGTTTATTCTTTTATATTTGTGATTTGTTTTAAAATTCTTCAAATCTTTCTAATTATATTTTTTTATTGACATTTCAAACATCTAATGGTGTCACTTGACACCTCATGCTGCAGGGGTGTGCAAAAATTGAACCAGAATGTCAAATCAAAATGAATCGAATTGGTTTTTGAAAATTGATTCGATCAGTTTGGTTTGACGGTTCAGTTCAATTTTCATTTTAGAAAATTTTGATTTCTGGTTCAGTTTTTCTATTTGAAAAACAGAACCAATAGAAAAACCGAATATATATTTTTATATTAATATTTTATAATATTTTATGTATTTTTATATATTATATATATTTATTTTTATATTAAAATAAATATATTTATTAATTTTTTTAATAAATATATATAAAAATATAATAAATATTTATTAAGAAATGTTAAAAAAATAAAACCAAAGCCACCAGACCCAACTGAAATAAACTGAACCAAATCAGTTTGGTTTGGTTCTAAGGCTAGCATGTTCAATTTGGTTTCGTTTTTCCATAGAAAATTAATCGATTTTGGTTTGGTTCAAACCGAACTGAAGCGATCGATGCACACCCCTAGACATGTGGCATCATTAGAAGCATATCAATTATTTATCCTATTGAATAGATTTGAAATAATTTATAAACAAAATAGAATATATTAAAATGATTTAAAAGTTATGATAGAATTGAAATTTGATGTAAAATACAATGCTATTATCCAAATTAAACGTTTATCTTTGATTTATGTATTTGCCTCAGTTATGTGAGTTTTTATGGTCCATATCTTAATATATAACAAGCATCTTTTCTTATTCAGTATTGAGCTTTCATTCAACAGAATAAAATAATGCAAAAAAAAAAAAAAAAAACAAGAAAAGAAAAGAAAAGAAAAGAAAATTATCTAATTAAATTATAGGCAACTAGAATATTTCTAATACTTATGGATAAAAAAAAGGAAAATTATTAGTACGTAATGTAATAAGGCCATTTCGTTACACTAAATAGCTAGACACTAGATATGCATGTGTAGGAGACAAAACCTACCAACGAAGACTAAATCAGACAAGACAAGCACTTGCATTATATGAAAAGTTTGATTAAATATGCTGTAAATTAATGCATGGCATGTCAATGTATTAATATTTATTATCACT
>CANYLF011804147.1:0-18763 GCA_948193215.1 Bocquillonia castaneifolia | reverse complement strand
ATCTACGTTTATTTTCTTCCTTGTCATTTAAACATGAATGATTTTTGTATCAGGTACACTGCCTTGATCAATGAAAGAGGTGCACCCTACGTTGCTTATTTTGGAGATTCAAAATCCATGTAAAAAAGATACAAATAATGTAATGATTTAGTGTTTTACTATATTATTTTATAGCAACATTGAATTACAATTATTTATAAATAAATTATTTATATTTTTTTTCTTTAAATATGAATACTTGTCGACACTAAGCAGAAAGTGTCCCTAAAAGCACCTCCTAACGACGCTTCTAAGCGTCCCTAATTTACTTGCATCACGATGCAGACCTAGAAAGCATCGCTGTATTGTAAGGTTATATAATGAAATTAAGTTCAGAAGTTGCCGACACACATATAAAAAGCGTCGTGAAGAAGATAGCTTCCCGACGCAAAAAACGTCATTATATTTGTGTACAACGACGCTTTTTATTAAATCGTTGTTAACTGAAATTTACTGCCGCATAGCTAAAAGCGTCTGTATTTTGGGGCGATGGTGATTTTAGCAACGCAACTAGGGACGCATTATTTAGCGTCGATAAATGTTTGTCGACGCTAAAAAGCGTCGCTAAAGCACATTTTGTAGCGTCAGCAGGAGCTGTTTTTTTTGTAGTGTATAATGTCAAAAAATTCTAAATTAGTGTCTAAATATATTTTATTATAAATAAAAATCCTACTATTATTGGAGCTTATAGGCATTTATACTAAAAAATATGTATAGACATCAATTTGGATTTTTTAGCATTTTATATTTTATTGTTAACTATAAGTTATTGCTGTTAATTTAAAATAAAATAATAAAAAATGATTAAAATTGAATCAAAGTGGTTAATTAGTGTAGTAAAAATAAAACACGCGGGTGGTAAATGTATAATATATAAAAATCAAGGGTAAACTAGTGTATTAGGGTATACCTCAGGAGACATCGTAGTTTACCCATAAATTTATAACATAAAAGTTCCCACAATTAGTGTACATCTACTACCATTAACCAATTTTTATTATATGATATTATAATAAATTCAGCATATTTTGACTATTTGGACGTATTATCTATTTTCTATGAATTTTACAATTTTATTCAAATAAAAAATAGGAAAAAATAATTTCTTGGTCTAAAATTTTTTATTTTTTTATAAATTAGATTTCATTTTTCAAGACTCATGTGCAAAAATTCATATAAAATTTATTAAAATGAATTTTTTAGAAGAGAGTAATCGGTGCGGTGAGGACTTTTGTGCTATAAACTCATTCTTGGAGGATCTTCTAGTTACAAACAAAAAACGTTTAGGGACAGTGCTGGGAGAGAGAAGGAAGTTGGAGGACTGTCAGTGAAAATTACCCCTTAATTAAAGCATAATGGTTAAGAAATTATAATCGAACTGTGAGTCATATGTTCGAATTTCCCCTCTCCCAACTATAAAACAAAAAAAAAATTCTTGAAGTTTTTTATCAAAATAATATATATATATAATTCTAACAAAATTTGTTGGCCAAACACATTATTTCACACTCCAACTTTACCTAGTTTCCACCAATCCACCTTGAGTGAACTGGTATTACCCATGTGGGTAGGGGGTGAAAGATCTCAAGTTCGAAACCCATCCTTATCAAATTATCAACAAAAAAAACTTTACCTAGTTTCCTATAATTAACACCCCTCAATTTCAACTTTAAACCGTAACACATTCTAATAATGCTTTTTATTCGCTAGTATAACACATTCCAGCTCTTATTCGTAACCTGTTTTATCTATTTTTTTTTTATGTGTGGATAGCAATCAGGCTGACGCCTAATAAAAAAAAGATGATTGTGGACGGAATGACGGCTTAAGGGTGGCCTGTAGGTCCACATAGCCATTAGCAACCACATCACTGTGTTATCTAAAGTTAGGAAAGCCGCGTTTAAGCAGAGAATGAGGAATCGCCACCCGAATAAATTTGGGATCGCCTGTGATGATCGAACTTGATTCCTATAGAATGTCATTCGTCATCACCATTCTAGGTTCGGAATAAGTATTCCATACGTCACTTTCTTATTTAATTACTTAGTGAGGTTATTAGTTCCTTATTTACACGCAACAATATATGAAAACGATTAACACCTAGAAAATAATAAGGAAACTGATAAAAAAATGGAGTGTTAAAATGAATCCCTAATTACTTCTAACTAGTTTTATTGCATTAGTCCGAATTGTTAGCCCTAATTTAATTATGTACAAGTGCGGTTACGTGAGTTTTTATGTTGATTTTATGGATATTTATCAAGTTAGTTAACCTAATTATTTACATGCTATACTTGTGGGGTTAGTTCTACATATATAAAACATAGGGATAAACTAGTGTATTAGGGTATATCTCAAGGGGTCATCGTAGTTTACCCATAAATTTATATCACAAAAGTTTCCACAATTAGTGTACATCTACCGTTAATATGATATTCTAATAAATTGAGCATATTTTATTAAGTCATCTCACCAAAATTGAGACTATTTGGACGTATTATCTATTTTCTATGAATTTTTCAATTTTATTCAATTAAAAAATAGGAAAAAAATTTCATGGTCACAATTTTTTATACTTTTTTATATATTAGATTGCTTTTTTCAAGACTCATGTGTAAAAATTCATATCAAAATTTATTAAACTTTATTTTTTAGGAGTAGTCGGTGGGGCGAGGACTTTTGTGTTATAAACTCATCATTGGGGGATTTTCTGGTTTAAAAAATCATTTAAGGACGGTGGTGGGAGAGAGAAGTAAGTTGAGAGACTGCGAGTGAAAATTACCCCTTATAGCATAATGGTTGAGATATTATAATCGAACTGTGAGTCACATGTTCGAATTTCCCCTCTCCCAATTAACTATATAAAAAAAAAATTTCTTGACATTTTTTTATCAAA
This sequence comes from Bocquillonia castaneifolia, assembly GCA_948193215.1. NCBI lineage: Eukaryota > Viridiplantae > Streptophyta > Magnoliopsida > Malpighiales > Euphorbiaceae > Bocquillonia > Bocquillonia castaneifolia. Next base: position 15,828 of record CANYLF011804147.1, on the reverse strand, counting down.
ATAAAAAAAATATTTGAAATTTTAACAAAATTTGTTGGCCAAACACATTATTTTACACTCCAACTTTACCTAGTTTCCTGTAACACCCCCTCAACTTTAACTTTAAACCGTAACACATTCCAATATTTTTTTTATTTGATGGCATAACACATTCCAACTCTTATGTGTAACATGTTTTATCTTTTTTTTTTTTTATGTCTGGATAGCAATCAGGCTGACGCCTAAAAAAAAAGATGATTATGGACGTAATGTCGGCTTAAGGTAGCCTGTAGGTCCACAGAGGCATTGATAACCTGTCACTGTGTTGTCTAAAGTTAGGGAAGATGCGTCACCTGAATAAATTTGGGATCACATGCGATGATCGAACTTGATTCCTATAGAATGTCATTCATCATCACTCAGGCGATTTTAGGTTGGGAATAAGCATTCCATACGTCACTTTCTTATTTAATTACTTAGTGAGACTATTAGTTCCTCAGTTACACGCAATAATAGTGAGACTATTAGTTCCTTATTTACACGCAATAATATATAAAAATGATTAACACCCGGAAAATAATAAGGGAAACTGATAAAAAATGGAGTGTTAAAATGAATCTCTAATTGTTTCTAACTAGTTTTATTGCATTGGTCTGAATTGTTAGCCCTAATTTAATTATGTACAAGTGCGGTTATGTGAGTTCTTATGTTGATTGTATGGATATTTTATTATAATGTTAAAAAATTCAAATTAGTGTCTAAATACATTTTATTATAAATAAAAATGTTAATTTTATTGGAGTTTATAAGTATATATATTTATACTAAAAAATATATATAAACATCAATTTGGATTTTTTTTAGCATTTTAATATCATATTTTATTGTTAAATATAAGTTATTGCTTTTAATTTAAAATAAAATAATAAAAAATGATTAAAATTGAATCAAAGTGGGTAATTAGTGTAGTAAAAATAAAACACGGGGATAGTAAATGTATAATATATAAAACTCAGGAGTAAACTAATGTATTAGGGTATACCTCTGGGGGTCATCGTAGTTTACCCATAAATTTATAACACAAAAGTTTCCATAATTAGTGTACATCTATTACCGTTAACCAATTTTTATTATATGATATTCTAATAAAATGAGCATATTTTATTAAGTCATCTCACCAAAATAGAGACTATTTTAACGTATTATATAACTATTTTCTATGAATTTTTCAATTTTATTCAATTGAAAAATAGGAAAAATAATTTCATGGTAAAAAATTTTTCATTACTTTTTTATAAATTAGATTACATTTTTCAAGAGTCATATGCAAAAATTCATATAAAATTTATTAAAATGAAGTTTTTAGAAGGGAGTAGTCGGTGGGGTGAGGACTTTTTGTGTTATAAACTCATCCTAAGGGATTTTCTGGTTACAAAAAAAAAAAAAAACGTTTAGAAACGATGGTGGGAGAGAGAAGGAAGTTGGGGGACCATCAATGAAGATTACCCCTTATAGCATAATGGTTGAGATATTATAATCGAACTGTGTGTCACATGTATGAATTTTCCCTCTCCCAACTATAAAACAAAAAAAAAAACTTTTCTTGAAATTTTTTTATCAAAATAAAAAAATATATTTAAGATTCTAACAAAATTTTTTGGCCAAACACATTATTTCACACTCCAACTTTACCTATTTTCCTATAACACCCCTCAATTTAACTTTAAACCGTAACACATTCTAGTAATGTTTTTTATTTGATAGTATAACACATTTCAACTCTTATTCGTAACCTGTTTTATCTATTTTTTTTTATGTGTGGATAGCGATCAGGCTGATGCCTAATAAAAAAAGATGATTATGGACGGAATGCCGACTTAAGGGTGACCTGTAGGTCCACATAGCCATTGGCAAGCACATCTGCTTTTTAAAGTTAGGGAATACGCGTTTAAGAGGAAAATGAGGATTCGCCAACTGACTAAATTTATGATCGCTTGTGATGATCGAACTTAATTCCTATAGAATGTCATTCGTCATCACCCAGACAATTTTAGGTTCAGAATAAGTATTTTATATGTCACTTTCTTATTTAATTACTTAGTGAGGTTATTAGTTTCTTATTTATACACAACAATATAGGAAAACGATTAACACTCAGAAAGTAATAAGAAAACTGATAAAAAAAATGGTGTTAAAATGAATCCTTAATTGTTTCTGACAAGTTTTATTGCATTTGTCCGAATTGTTAGCACTAATTTAACTATGCACAAGTGTGGTTATATGACCTTTTTTATGTTGATTTTATGGATATTTACCAAGTTAATTAACCTAGTTATTTACATGCTATACATGTGAGGTTGGTTATAGATATTTTATGTTAATTATTAGGTTACAGTTTGCACATTATTCGATTAATAAATTAATAATCAATAATGTGTAAGATAATAATAATAATGTAAAGTATAAATAAATAACATACACCCTTAAAGAAAAAAAAGGATAAATCAGTTTCTAACTTATTTTAATATAATATTATGCGATTTAATAAAACTAATTAGTTTATTTAATCTAATCATGGATAGTGGTGATTATTAAATAAATAAAAATAGTACAAAGCAATTAATGATAATATCTGTAATAGTATTTTTCACTAATCCATGAGTGAAAACCAAACTTGATATATGGTTGCATAACAAGCAATTAATTAGTTAATGATGTTCCACAAATAAATTGATTAATGATTAAATTAAAAGAACACAATATTTGAATTTAAAAGGAGGAAAAAAAAACAAAAGTTACTTAAGAGGAAGAAGGCAGCTTTCGTAATATAGATGTAGGTGCCGTTTGGTACTGCATGCCGTACCCAAAACCGTGTTTTAGCAAACAAAAAAATTTATTTTTTTGAATTTTTTAATTTTGAAAGTCGTTGATAGGAAAAGCAGGTATATATGTGTTTTTCTGAAGTCATGCAAACGGATTCCAACATCTTTAAGGGGCAGCCTAGTCGACAGAAGCATCTGTTCAGTGGCCTCCGACGCCACCTCATCCTCCGACAGATCAATAGCATGAACCTGAGCCGAGACCACATCCACCTGATGGGGAGACTAAATGCTGGTCTCTTTTTTCTTCTCCTCCCAATTCTTCTTTTTTTGCTTCCGGGGAGGCTCAACCACTTCAGCATCTCCTGCCGGCCTTTTCTAGTTAGCTCTAGTCTCGTCAGCCTACTGAGAATCGGCAGGGGGATTGTGATGCCTAGACCCCTCTTCTCTAAAAGCAGCCTTAGCGTTGTTGGCCTCAGCAAGAATCTCATCCAAGTAATCCAAGTCCATGCTGTCAACACCTAAAAAAAAATAAACAATAGAAAATGTTAGAACCCACCTACTAGAGGCAAATAACCTTCCTTCCCCATGAAAACACCAACCTTCCTCTTACAAATCGTTCACCAAACCACTAAATTTTCCTCCTCTCCGGCTCTCTAAATACCCTTGAACCCAAAACTCCACATTTAACTTCTTTACTTCAACACTGCCAGATTCCTTAATCCTCAGGAGTTTCTGTGCAAACTTTTCGTTGGGAGAGGAACAATCAAGAGTGAGGGAAAGGCGACGGAGGGACTTTATCTCATAAAATTCCAGTCAGCAGGAAGACCTACAAGAGACGGGTGCTTCACGCGAAAGAAAGGTGCTTCACGCGAAAGAAATTCATACCCAACGTCTTTAATGACTCCGGAAGATTACCAAATATCGCCCTGGAAGACTTACCGACCAAAAGAACAAATGGAGAGATAGCCAACCTTTTAGTCACGCTAAAAATTGATCGCAGTCGGCTAAGAGTAAAGGAATAACCAGCCTGATGAAAATCTCGGCCAACGCATAAATTTGACGAATGGCGTTAAGTGAAGTTGACCAATCGGAAACTGATAAGCCAAACAAAGTGACCAGCACTACTGAATTAACGCCGACTCATTAACTTGTGGATATCTCTCTTTATAAAGTGCTTTCACCCATTCACAGTAAGCCATCAGGCTCCGCATCAATAATACCTCGTTGTCCCGGGCCAGCCTTTTCCTATAGTCATCAGTTTCCCGCCGGACACGATCTAGCTCAGTCCTCAGATCAGTTAACTCTGTCACTACCCCTTCACCGAAAATATTGTGATCATTAACCCCCAATACCTCTGCATTCGCCACCACTTATTGAGCCACTCCCAGTACTTCAGACACGGAAGAAATACCTTCCACAGCAGAGGTAATACAACCCCGAGAGTCCTCCATCTTTTATTGAGAAGCCGCCAATTTAGCCCTCAACTCTTCATTTTTAGCATGAATAGCCTCCAAACTCGACATAGTATATTGGCCTGGCAACTGAGCCGTAATATCAGATAACTTCCTCTGAAGCTCAATCTTTTCACCATCCAGCTCAAGCGATTTAAGGTAAGATTTACGATGGTAGTTATCCAACATAAGGGCGCCTTCCATAGCTTTCAAGTGATGATTAACAATGTGTCGGGAGTAAAATCTTCCCTTCAATGACTTTGCCCAGAACATTACTAGATAAAATACATCATCTTATCCCCCACATTTGTATCCTAGTAGCTACTTCCTAGCGGCAGTCATGTAAAGTCATAACTGTCTTCCCCAATAGCCGCCGGAGGAGGAAGCCTACTCCTAGAATAACTGGCAAGGCTCACTTTTTTCCTTTTCAGATCCTCCTGAGAAAGGGGCACTCGTACACCAATAGTTGGGGCGGCACCCAAGGGACAGTCTAACCCAACATGCCCAGAACCCACCAATCGGTAGAAACTTGAACGGGATAACCAGATGACACCCCCTCAGCAACAACAGGATCGACACTCAAAGGCCTTCCCGACTCCACAATCTTCAAACCGATTGAACCAGAAATGAAAGACATGTCAGGGCAAGAAGATGACACCTTCAAGGATGGAGAATCAACAACGGACACCTAACTCATAGTCCCCACTAAAACCGGCCTAGAAGGGGCTGGGACGGACAATGGCTTTATTTTCCTTATCTCTAAACCTTGCCTTTTCATTGATGAACATTGGGGAAGGGCCCGAGATAACCACCTCTCATACTAACCAGGTGAGTGATTTGGATTGTCTTTCAATGAATGTTTCAACTCCCGAAGGTGCGCTATGTCATCATGATAAGCCTGGAACTGTGAAAATTTCAACAAGCTTTTTGCCACCTCCAAGTCAAAGGAATCAGTTATACTTTTTCCATCCTGAAGGAGTTGTGCAACTCGGGTCTGATTCGAATTCAAAGTCAATCTTGGTGAAGCCTTCACAACGGTAGAAACTTCTCAGTGGAGATGTGCTTGTTGATGTGAGTGCAACTCACATAGCATTTTAGGACCTTAATGGCACTGGGTTTAGGAGTTTTTACCCTAAAAACGTAGTGTAATTCATGCATTTCCCCTTACTTATGTAATTCAAGTCTGGATTCGATTGATTTGGGTTTCTTGTGTTTTCTATGGCAATTTACACCTGTTTTGTTATGTTTTTATCAAAGGTAGCAAGCTTGAGGAGTTCAGGAGCTATTTAGAGATTCGGGCCTTTAAGAGCTAAAAAGCGGCTTCGCGGAACTGTCAATTTCGGAGAGCCGGAACAAGAAAAGTAGAAAGAGTTTTAGGACAAAAAGCTACATGCATCTAGCACCATCTATCTATTGCAAAATTCAGTAAGAATCAGTGCATTTGGAGCTAGGATGAGAGAGCTACAAGTGAAAGTCCGGAAAGCACTCCAAAAGCTGCCTCAACCATAGTAGTAAATTCTCAGGGGCATTTTGGGCATTAAAACAGTGGAATCAGTCCAATTTTATAAAAGGTAAATCAAATTAGACTTTTTGAACTTCAATTTAACCTCAAGAATTTCTTAATTTGGACTCCGGACGAAAAAGATACGTCCCATACAAGTCTAGTCACATGTAGGATCATCCTCTGAGGCAGCAGTAAAATCCCAAACTGGATTCCAAACTGTATACTGTCTGATCAGGGCCAAAATGATGAAATGGGTAGTAGCTTATGAGCAGACCGGATCTCAGACTGGATCTGGTCTCCTACCCTGAAAAGTTGGGTTTTTGGCAGTTTTTGAGCTTTTATTGGGCTATTTTATGGTTTTCAATGCTATTTTCAAGGGGACTATATAAGGAAAATTGTAGGGTTTTTGAGAGGGGAGAGTAGGCATTGTAAGGTATTAGGGATAGTTTTTAGAGAGAGAATCTTCACTTTGGGGGAAACCCCTTAATGAGAAAAAGTAGGTTTAGTGAGAAAAGTAATTTTCTTTTGGTTTTTATTAGTTTAAATCATAGGTTTAATTATTTAAAGTTTGTAAACACTTTTATTATTAATTAAAGAACTTTATTTTCATCCTTTAATCCTTTGCTTTGGAGTTATTCTATGCTTTTCTATTAAATGGGCAATATCTTACTTTATTCTCTTTATATCTTTATTTGTGGTATATTTGTGATGGATTGCGAGTAGTTTAACGTGCTTTAGGATGGGTGAAACCTAATTTGTGCAAAAATGATTTGAATGTGGTTGTTTGTGATTATTTAGGTTTTCTCTCTCTTAGGGTTTCTCTTATGTGCTTTAATGGTGTATTTGTGACTGTGGCCACTTCATGAATGCTTGCTTAATACTTGATAATGTTGAGAAATGTTGTTGGGTGTGGACATACATATGAGAATGCTAGTGTGATTTGGCGGTGAGTGTAACGCCTCTCCTTTTTAAACCTATTTATACATATACTACTACTAAAATTCACCGGATTAGCAACCAATATTGCCGACCAAATATTTTGGTCGGTAATTAACGACCATAAAATGACCAAATAGTGACCAAAAAAGGAAGTTCAAAATAAAAATTATTTATGACCGATTTTCTAACCAAATAGCAACCAAATTTACCAACCATAAATAATTTGTCGATAATTTTGGCGGGAAGTAGCGCCAATTTGCGCCATTTAAATGCCGACCATTTTTTGACCATTTGCTAACCAAATACCGATCAAAATCTCGTTGGTCGTTAATTTGGTCTTATTTTCACAATAAAAAATAGTAAAAATTAAAACATTTACCGACAAAAAAATTGGTCAACATTTGGTCGGGAATTAAAACGCACTGTTTTATTAATGCAGTTGCCGACCAAACACTGACTAATATTTTTGGTCAGAAAAAGTTAGGTTTAAAAAAAGGTTCTTCTTCCTCATTTTTTGCAGCCACACACAACAGAGAGAGCGAGAGAGAGAGAGAGAACAAAGAAACGATTGAAGAAGAAGAAGAAAAAGAAGGGAAAAGAAGAAGGGAGGAGGTGCTGCAACTCCATCTGCCGTCCCATTGCTGTCGTCGCCGCCGGTGCTGTCAGCCTCGGCCTCGCATTACAAGTAAGTGTGGTTTTTTTTTATTTACTTTCTTAATTAATTAATAAGTAATTTAGTTAAAAAATAAAAACTGAGTCTATATATATATATATATATATTTATTTATTTATATATTTATTTATTTTAGAATGTAGGTTAAGAAACAAAAAATAAAAATAAAAACAGAATATTTTTGGACTAGGTTTAAAAAATTAAAAGAACATGTATATATATTCATATAAAATGTTAAATTAGTTATTGTAAATTTTTAATTATTTATTATTGTTATAATAGTTATTTTATAATTAAGGGTAAAAAAATAAAAAAAAATAAAGAATATAGTTTGGTATATAGGGTAAAAAATTAATTAAAAAACAGAATATTTAATATTTGTTATTGTTAGTTTTAATTATTTATTTTATTGTTAGAGTAAATATTTTGGAATTTAGGGTAAATAAATTTAAAAATAAAAACAGAATATTTATGGTTAATTTTTAATTAAATATGATTTTTAAGTATGTAGGTAATTTTTTTAAACAAATTATAAACTCTTGGATAATAATTGTTAGAAAAAGAAGAAAAAAATGATAAAAATACAGAAAATAAAATTTGTGTTGAAATTAAGTAATTAAAAATAGAAAATATGATTTAGGGATCAAGTTAAATAATTTGAATATAATATAAATTTTTGTTCTAATTAAAAAGTATTATATGAATGTATTAAAAAGGAAAAATAATATTATAGAAAAAATATAATATGAATAAATTTATAGGTTAAGGTGTGTGTTGAAAAATAATTAATGTTGAATAAAAGTAGGAAAAAAAACAATAATGTAAATAAAATAAATTTATAAATGCATTTGAAATACATAAATAATTGGTTTAATTTGTTTATGTACTTTAGGTTGTTGATATATATATTTTGGTGGTTTTTCGAATTGAGAGTTCAAGTTTTATTTTGGCTTGAGATATAGATAAATTTTCTTTTTTGTTATATTACTTAATTATAATATTTATGTATTGTTTAGTTTATTAATTTTTTATTAAATTTTTGAATTTAAATTTTTCAGTTTTGAGTTCGGAGTTTGGCGTTCAGGTTGGTTTGAATTTTTTTGAGCTTTGTGTATCAAGTGAGTTTATTAAATCAATATTTTTATTTTGATATATATATATATATATATATATATATATATATATATATATATATATAGATACATATACATACACTGTTTGTTTATGCTTTTAATTTTGTTCGTTAAGCAAAATGTTGATTTTTCAACATGTTGTGGTAGATATAGCTTTGTTTAATGAATGATTTGTTAGATTTAGATGAGTAAAATTCATGTTCTTCTAGATTTAGGTTGGTGAAATGCATGCGTTGGTAGAGCTAGATTGTGTAATTGTGTTGTTGGATGAGTCTGGGTAAATTTTGGCAGGCCCAGCATTTTGATGTATATAGAAGTGCATTTTCTTTGCAGGAACGACCCTAATTTTAGGGGAGATTCACGTATATATAGGGGAGACTCTGTCGAAATTTCGGTAGAAATCTCGTTGATTAGGATGGAAATAAATTAGAAATTCGGACTGTCATAAATCATTAAGAATTTAATTGACATCTATAATAATATTTATTCCAATTGCATCATCCGTGCATTAGACTTTTCATAAATCAATAAGAATGTTACTGACATCTATAATAATATTTATTCTGATTGCATCGTCCGTGCATCAGACTTTCCATAAATCAATAACAATGTAATTGACATCTATAATAATATTTATTCTGCTTGCATTGTCAGTGCATCAGACTTTCCATAAATCAATAAGAATGTAATTGAAATCTATAATAATATTTATTCTGACTGCATCGTCCGTGTATTAGACTTTCCATAAATCAATAATAATGTAATTGACATCTATAACAATATTTATTCCGATTGCATTGTCTGTGCATCGGATTTTTCATAATTAGTTCATTTTTCGTTTGCAATGAATGAAGCCATTTTTATGCCCTGGTCTAGTGTTATTGTTTTCAGTCAATGCCTAATTGTCACCTATGGAGGTGTCGAAGTGTTAGTCTAATTGTACCTGACTAATGCAAAGATTGCCTTACAGTATAGGGACATTTAGAATTGAGAAGAATGAACTTGATTACTACCTTTGAGAAAGGGATGTTGGTGTGTCGGTCTGTACCTGACTGACGCTAAAACGGCCCTGGAATATGGGGAACATTGAGGGAATTCGTTAAAGCAAAGACATGGGATAAGGTCATAGTAATGGCTAATATGAATAAATATTGAAGAAATCGTTTAACATATATAAATCAATAAGTTATGAATTATACGACCAAATCGAATGCATTCTCCTTGCAACGATTTGAAAATGCATCATCGTAATCGATTAAAGTTGTCGTTTCGATTCATATAGTTAGCCGTAGAATACATCCGTCCAGTGTATATCAACGAAGTTTGAATACACTGGAATGTCCCAGTGGACAGTTTATGAAAGGACGTTTATTAAATGTTCACGATTTAAGTTAAATTGCATATGTTATGTGTCATTTTGGTACCTCTACTGTTGTTTGTTCTCCGAGTGCACATGAGGATATATAAATAATAATACAATTCGCTAATTTAAGCAGATTATGCATTATTATTTATATATCTTATGTAGAGTACTTGGAGAACCACGCTGGGAGGCTGCCGAAATGTATACATAATGAAAATGCAATTGTGTTCTTTTTTTAATGAAACTTTTGTAAATGGATTAGGGCCAAACCTATTGAAGAAAAAAGAAATGTTGGACGGATGGAGGTGGATGTGTGCATATCACTCGCGCAAACATAACTTATTCAAAACCAAAATAATAGTTAATGAACTTAAAAATAATTGATGTACGTGTTTTCTTGTTAAATTGAGTTGTTTTGTTTTCAGTTATGGAAGAGGATCGGAAGTGGATGTACGAGGGTCGAATCGTGAATGGAATGTTCTCCAATGAGTGGGGGGACAAGGTTGATGAATTTGTGGAGTTTGCTCTCAGACATCCTGAATGTGTTAACGGTAGCAGTGCTATTTGGTGTCCTTACAATTTAGTTAAATGTCAGAAAAAGAAGTATGTGGATGTAGAGACTATAAAGGTGAATTTGTATAGAAATGGTTTTATGCCGGATTACTATGTTTGGATTTATCATGGTGAGAAGCGGGTCAAACATAGGTGTTCTGTTCCAGTACAGGTATCAATAAATTAAACTGATCAGATGGATTCGAATAATATACATCACAGTTCATACCATAGAATGGTTTGTGATGCTGCAGGTCCTAATTTCAACCTGGAAGAAAGCGAAGAGGAACCAAATGCCAAGGTAAATAATTTCTATGACATGATTTGAGCTGCTGACAAACCTGTATATGAGGGAAATTCTAAGCATACGCAACTGTCTGCAGTGGTGAGGATGTTAGAAATAAAGTGCAGACATAGGTGTTCACAGGCATGGTTTGATGATATGTCTGATTTCATTCAAGAATTGTTACCAGATGATGATGCCATTGAATTTCTATAGCACGAAGAAGCTAGTTAAAGGGTTGGGATTACCCGTACAAGTCATTCATTATTATGTGAACAACTGTATGATATACTGGAGTGATGACATTGACCTTAACGGTTGTGAAAAATGTGGGCATCCTCGGTATAAGTAGCTGGTTAGGGGTTTTGGAAAGAGATTGGTTATACGAAAGTTGAAGATCCCTTATAAGAAGATGCATTATTTTCCACTAACACCTCAGCTGCAGAGATTGTATTCATCTACCGCAACATCTACTAAGATGAGGTGGCATTCAGAGCATCAGATGGTGGATGGCAAGATGTGTCACCCGTATGATGCCCCTGCTTGGAAACATTTTGATGGACGCTTTCCTGATTTTGCATCTGAAGTTTGAAATGTTACGCTTGGTTTGTTTACTGATGGTTTTCAGCCGTTTGGTCAGTCTGGAGAACAATATTCTTTATGGCCTGTGGTGGTAACACCGTATAACTTGCCTCCAGAAATGTGTATGAAGGGGAAGATATATGTTTATTTATAGCCATTGATAGCGGAGTTGAAAAGTGTATGGGATGTTGGGGTTCAAACATATGACATATGTAAATGGCAGAATTTTGAGATGTGAGCTGCCCTCATGTGGACCATAAATGACTTTTCTATGTATTTTATGATGTCTGGCTAGAGTATTGCCGGTAAGTTGGCATGTCCGCATTGTGTGGAAGACTCTGATGCTTTCACATTAAGTAAGAGCGGGAAACAATCATGGTTCGATAACCATTGAAAGTTTTTACTGATGAATCAACCCTATCGACGTAACACCAAAGACTTCTTTAAGAATAGAAAGGTCACAAAATAATTCCCGGGAGTTAGATCAGGTGTCGAAATTCTACAAGTTTTGAATAACAGAGGGTTGAGGAAGGTGATAGATGTTGATGGTGAGGTTGTCAATCATGCTATATCTAAGACATGTGGGTGGAATAAGAGAAGTATTTTTTAGGATTTGCCTTACTGGCATGAACACTTACCCAGACACAATCTTGATGTTATGCATATTTAGAAGAATGTGTTTGATAATATTTTCAACAATGTGATGAACATTCTAGGGAAAACTAAGGACACGCACAATTCAAGAGATGAATTGAATCAATACTGTCGTCGTCCTCAATTTGCACGAGATCCGGTGACCGGAAAATACCTTGATGTACCATTTGTTCTTAATAAAGCACAGAAAAAAGATTTGTTAGATTGGGTTAAACAACTGAGATTTCCAGATGGGTATGCTTCTAATCTTGGGAGGTGTGTGGATGCGAACAGATTTAAGATGTTTGGCTTGAAAAGTCATGATTGTCACGTATTCATGCAACGGTTGTTACCAATTGCTCTTCGGGAATTCCTCTCAAATAAAATATGGGAGCCAATAACAGAGATTTCTTTATTCTTTAAACAATTGACATCTTCTTCCTTGACTGAGGAGGAGTTGAGGAATCTGGATGAACAAATTCCCGTTATCTTATGCAATCTTGAGAAGATCTTCTCAAGATCTTCCCTCCAAGTTTTTTTGACTCAATGGAACATCTTCCAGTGCACCTGGCTTTTGAAGCTAGGATTGTAGGTCCAGTCCATTACCGTTGGATTTACCCTCTAGAAAGGTAATATTTCTATCACTCAATCACTTACATCATGAATTTGCAATCTATATAACTTCTAATAAACACATACAATACTCTTTTTGTAGATACTTGAGGAAAATAAAGCAAAAAATCATGAATAAAGCTCAGGTTGAGGGCTCTATATCCATTGGGTATCTCATTGATGAATCTACTAAATTTGCAACCTTTTATTTCAAAGAAGGAGATCCAACTCTTTCACTAAAGGAAAAACGTAATGAAGTTTATGTTGATGACAATTTCGATGATGATATGTTTAAAATATTCAAGCCTCCCGGTAAACCAATTGGTGCTGAGGGGAAGTGGTAACTATCAGACAAAGAATACAATACGGCTCATCTATATGTCCTAATGAATTGTTTCGGAGTTTCAACCATTCATAGAGTAAGAATTGATCTAATAACTCAACTAATTTTTAAGTACAATACATATTATTTGTCATGTATCAATTTCCTCTAATTCATTTGTAATTTTTAGTGTATTCGTTACAGAGAAACATAACAAGTTTCCAAACTTGAATGACGAAGCTGTCAACACCATTACTGAGAAAGAATTTCCTTCATGGTTTGAAAAATATGTATGTTTACTATACTTCAACAATAGTTAACGACCACAATGTTTATTAATTGGAATCTTAATGATTAGTAATATTTCATACAGGTTCATAATCGTGCAAATAAAATTTCCAATCATTATCTGCAAACGATATCACGGGGTCCACTCTGAGAGGTTAAAACCTATAACGGTTTCTATGTGAACGATTTTAAGTTTCACTCTGAATCGTATGGGAGTGACCGGGCAACAAACAATACCAATGTGTGCATTAAGGGATCCATATAAGGTGAAACCGAAAGTGACTATCACGGGACTCTTGTCGAAGTAATAGAGTTAGAATATAAAGCCTTACCAATCAAAAGAACAGTTTTGTTCAATTGTGAATGGTTCGACCCAACACCAAATACCGGTATAATTGTGCATCCTCGATATAACCTTGTCGATGTGCACGATAAAGGGCACTTCAATAAGTATGAGCCTTTTGTCTTGGCAGTCCAAGCTTCACAGGTTTATTATTGTGAATATCCAGGTGCAAAACGTGACAGAAAGGACTAGAAAGCTGTGTGCAAGATCAAAGCTAGGGCTTAAATTGATATCCCCGAAACATGATCTTCTGATCCTATTGAACAAGCTTTTCAAAATGACGATAATGATGTTAGAATTGAAGCTGTGGTAGGAGATGAAGACGTCCTATTAGTTCCATCCTATGAAATGGATGAATATAGGGATGCAGATGTTGATGGACAATTAAGAGATAATGAAGAGGAAATGAGTGAAGAAGAACAAAGTGTGCATGATGTAACTGCATCTGATGGAGATGAACCAGATTTATTTGATTTTGATGATGATGATGATTAGTTAGTAAGTTTAGTTCATTTCAATGCAAAATTATGTTTTTAATATTTTTTAATTCTGATTTGTTATTTATGATTACTGATTTATTTTTCACATATGTAACACATATGGCACGTGGACGAGGTAGAGGAAGCACACCGTCGAGCCGGAGAGGTGGCGGTCGAGGCTCAGGGCTGCCTCAATTACGTGATGATGAGGATGAGACCCCTCAGGAGACACAGGAGGCTTTGACTGTGCCCGGGCAATAGAATCATCATGATGATAGTTATGATATGGAGGTCGATGATGAGGAGCAGGCGGAGGGAGAGCAGGGAGAGGACTCTGATGCTGGAGAGCCTTCACCCGAGCACCCGACGGACCAAACTCTTCCTGTTGCTCAGTTCGATCCGATGGTTGAGAATTCGTAAGTTATCAAACTTATTTAAATTTATATCAATTAATTGCATTATATATCTTACTTGATATCAAGTTTTGTATTACAGGACGAAGTTAGAGCTTTCTGGTAATGTCTCCAGGGCTATAAATAAGATTTTCTAGAAATCCTTAAAGCCATTCAGTCACAATTGGAAGTCCCTGAGAGATAGGGACCAGTTGATGATTTGGAGAGAGTTTAAGGTACATACTATAATGCAGTATTTTTTACTTTACTTTTTTACTTTCTATTTACTAATGAAAGATGTTTATATTATAAATGTAGAAAGTTTTTAGATGGACACAGTCCAAGGAGGCAGTGAAAAGGGTCTTCTTGAGACATGCTGCCAGTCGGTATAAAGATTTTGTATATGATGTCAAGAAGAAGTGGCAGACTAAGAAACAACAGGATTTGAGTGTACCTGATCATGTCTTCTAGGAGTGGAAAAAAGTCTAGGAAGATGCAAAGCAGCAATCGTCGCTTAGAGCCGGCTGGATCGGGTACTGGCATGTCCACACACACTTGTGAATCTAGGTCTATGCGTGCACACGAGCAGGTGTTGGTATTTTTTGTTTTTGTGTTTGGGGTTTTTCTTTTTGTTTATGCCATATGTGTTCTTTTATGAACATTTAGGGAGATGACCTATTTTAAGGGGAAACTCTATCAAATGTTATTCAAATTAATTAACTTTTTTAATTGTGATTGCAGACTCGAAAAGAGGGCAAGAAGCCCACAGCTCCTCGCTTATTCAGGTACACTCATACAAAGGATCATGATGATCAGACCTTCATTGATCAGAGATCTAAAGCTGTAAATGTAAGTTTCATAACATCAAAATAATTACTTTCTTATTTAAATATATCTGATCATTACAATTCTTGTATGTGTTAATTAGACGAGATTTGAGGAGATGTTAGCTGTTGCGAATCAGGCACATTCCCAGTCAGCCTTAGGTTCATGTGATGGGGCTGCAGGTAGTTCTATACTATTTAATTTTTTTTTTGTGTTATAAATCTTTTTTGTGAGCTTTATTAATCTTTTTTGTCTGCTTGGTTCATCTGAAGGTGCTGCAAGTAGTTCTTATTCGCAGCTCCTACTGTTGATGAGAATCAGATATGGTATGAGGCTGTTGATGGGAGGCCGAAGCAGAATGGCGTCGGTCCGTCTACATCGTCATTCTATAGAGGACCCAATTATGCACCTCCATCTTCCGGACCGTTCTCGAATTTGTTCCTGACAATGGATGACTTTAACGAGGTGATGCAGAACGCCATTCGTCATGAGATGGCCAACACCAGACGCCGCCTGATCGACTTTGAGGATGACAGGGATGAGTTGCGTCTCCAGTTTGATTGGCTTACAGCTATGTGCCGAGAACTTGGTATTTCGTTCAACCCTGATGATCTACCTTGGGTTGTACGACGCAATGCCTCAACACCTACTCC
>CANYLF011803696.1:0-18973 GCA_948193215.1 Bocquillonia castaneifolia | reverse complement strand
ACATAAGTTGGTCACTTTGTGATCAATTGATCATTATTTCAAGTCAGCTACCACTTTTTTGTTTTAACCTGAATGACACGTTACTATAGAATTTATTTGCTGTTTGACAATGGTCATAATAGTACACATAAATTAGAGGCAACCAACTTAGACTTGGCAACCCATTATTTATTCTTCATCTAAAACCTCTACTGAATCAACCATTGTTGCTATTTAGTACTATAGTATATATAATACAATAATGATGTTCTCTAATTTTTGTATTGATTGCCTATGATTTTAGTTGCCCTACCAAATAGTTAGGTTTCCAAACTGAAAATTAGGTTATGTTTGGGGTTGTTATTGACATTAAAAAATGTAAAATTTTAATTTTGGTGAGGCATTCAAAGGAAGTACTTATATCAAAATAAACAAAAAATAAATAAATAGTCAAATCCTTCCAAAACTATAATTTGGGTGAGGCATTCAAAAGAAATATTTTTATTAAAAATACTACTACTAGCAGCCTCAAATAATACGCTCTCTGTTTTTTTAGTTATCTTTTTAAAGAAGGAGATTTATCTATAATTAATTGTCACTTTAGAATTTCAAGAGAATATTTTTCCATTTGTTCTAATTTTACCCTTAACTTATATATAGCATTAAATGGCTATTTTAATACTATCATTCATCTAATAAGGTTAAAATAATCATTTTAATCTTATGTCAATCATTTTTTTAAAAAAATAATTAAATAAAAACGGAGGAAATTATACTATAGTTCTTCAAACTCCATTCTTGATTTTATATAAAAAAAAAGAGCTTTGCTTTGACCTTTGAAACTTGAACAAGAGATTAGGGCTGATTGAGGTATGTGTTAATAATTTTTTTGTATATTAAAGAATTATAATAACACAATAGCAAGAACAATATAATTCCATCTACTATTAAATCTATATAATTATTTTTGTGTTAAGTTTCACGCCTGATATTAAAAGAGTAAACAATTGATTATTATTTTTTTATGAGGGGAACAATTGATTATTTTAAATTTATCATGTAGATTTATTTGCCCCACCAACATCACAACTTTAAATAATTAAAAGACAAAACTGATTAGCCACCTTGAATAATCATATGACCTATACCTAAAATATTTAATCAATAAATTCATCAATCAGTAGATACTACTCCAAATAAAACGCATCCTTTGATCTGGCAAATGCCGGGCATAATTTCATGATTTAAAGAAAAGGAAAAATTTCAAATTCAAAGACTTAAATTAGACAACTAATTAAACTCTAGAAATAGAAAATACTCTCTCCATTCCATAATAATAAACGGTTTTGGACAAGCATATGGATTAAAAAACTTAACAATTCAATATAAAAGTATTGTTTTTCGTAAAATATCCTCATTGGAACTCTAAAATGTTATTTATGAGTTGAGTATTTTTAATTAAATTTGATATTTTCAATGTAATAAATAAGGATATTTTAGGCTTTACATTGCTATATTTTTAAAAACTATCTATTATTTTGAGATAAAAAAAAAGGAAAAATGCCTATTATTATGGGACAGAGGAGCATAATATTATTATCAAACAAAAATTTAACTATTGAATTTTTTTAAGTGAATCCAAATATTTATAACAATTTTTCCCACAAATTTATCACTTTCTCAAAATAGTAAAATATTTAATTCAAACTATAAAGTATATTTTTTTGAAACGAACCACATACATATTATATTATTTCCTTTTCCTCATAAAAATCCTATCTCTGAACCATTATCATAAACAACTAGTAAAAGCAATAAATAATAAAAAAAAAGCCACATCAAAAACACATACTAGGGTGTTATAACCCAACTTTTTAATTAAATTAAAATTTTCAACACTTATTTACTATAACCAAACTTAATTTCAACTTAACTTATTTAGTTAAGTCAAAAACCACTTAAAATAATCAGTCAAAACTTTTAACTAAAAATTTCTACTGAAATTTATGAATGGTTGTTTTTTTAAAACTTTTTGCTAAAATAGTTTATATGAATTTAGACTATTATTAAATTATCATTAATAAATTAAAAATTCCTTCTTTTTACATTTATACCCTTTTTTTGACTTATAATTTCATTGACTATTATACCCTTATGTATGGTTACAATTACATTTTTTAAAATTTACTATAATTTAAATTGTATATTTTTAAAGATTACTTATTGAAAAAATTTTAAAATATTTAATGAAAAAAATTAATATTTTCAGCGACTAAAGTTATCAAACATGTTATTGAATTCAGCACTTAAAATTTTCAGCATTTATCATATTCAACACTAAAAATTCAGTACTTAATTTTTTAGCACTTAATTTTCAGTTTTATTAAACACCACAAGATATTCCAAAGATTAGCATAATAATACTAATAACAATAATAATAATAATTCATTAAAAAACAATAATAATAATAATGAGCAAAACATGTATTAAACGAAGATTAAAAAAAAAAAGAAAAAAAGATAAGGACCAAAAATGGACATTAAATACTAAACAAAAGAAGAGGATCCTTCAAAAGCAAACAAAATAAGAGAACACAAACACAAGAAAGCACCTACTTTCATCATCATCATCTTCATCATCATTATACAAATACACGTATTCTTATATTATCATCTTCATATCCTCTTTCTTTCCTTTATGGCCATATAAAACCAACAAAAAAAAAAAAACAAGTCGTTATCGTAGAATAGCCGCCCAAGCAAAGAAATATAAAATAAAAATAAAAAAGAAAAGCTTTTTCTTCTTTCATTCATTCTTTGATTGTGTTGTAAAAAGACCCAGTTGCTGTTTTTGCTTATTCTTGGACTGTGTTTGTTTTGGGTGTCATGGATATGATGTATATGCAATTGGGTAATTCTTCTTATCAAGATTCTCTTAAAGTTCTTGAAGCTGATATACAGCATGCTAATGCTTTGTAAGTAACCCTTTTAATTAAAGTTATGTTCTTTGCTTCTCTATGTGTATTTATGAGTTTTTTTTTTGTTATAGCTTTGATGATCAACTTCTTTGCTAATTGAGAGTATCAAGTGACTACTTTGGACTCTGCTGGTTTTAAATTTGGAGAATTTTTGTTAGTAGATTGTCAAGCATGGAATTCATAGTTAAAGCATAAAAAAAGGGCTAATATTAGAAATTTTATGGATTTTATTGCTAACTGAGGGTATGGAGTGTGGAATTTTTATTAGTAAATTTTTTGTTTGTTTGTGATTAATCTTCGTGTCGTGTTGGTTCTGTGTTTTGTGCTTAGTCAGTTGCAGCTTAGGCTAATGCAAGAATTCCATTATGTTGCTCTGTTCTTGTAGAGATGAACAGGATTGGACCATCTCTTATTTGTGTTTAGCAGAATGGTTGAAAGAACTTTTTTTAAAAAAAAATGTGTGATGATGAGTGCTATTGTGGACTTGAAAATTTGGAGAAGTGATTCCAATTTGGATAGGGTGAACTAATTTGCAATTTGATGTTGAATCAGGGCTGCTGCAATTCCTAAAAGCAAGCGGGGTTTGCGTCTACAGATGAAATTGGTTTACAATCAATGGACTCCTCTCTTTTTCTTTTTGCTGCAGAGGATAGATTGTTCTTGCATATGTCTATTCCCTAGATATATGAATCTCTTTCATGTACTTGTATATAAGGTTGGCTCCATTTTTATTTTATTAGTTCAAATAAGATGGTTATCCATTTCTTGTTGTATGTATGTAACTTATGCTTTTTTTTTTCTCGTACTCATTGATGTCATGTAGGTATATTCTGATGGTAGGCCTTACCTGTCTACGCATGGAAGGAAGGCAACAATTAAGGAATTCTACGGTATGTAAGATACCGAACTTTGTTTCTTTATTGCGCGTCTAATACTCTGGCTCTGCATAGAAATATATTGATTGATTACTTTCTTCCAGTTAAGTTTAATATATTTTTGTTTTACTTTGTTTGTTTCTATTAAAAATAATCCGTAGGTGTTATATTACCATCTCTTCAACGGCTTCATAGTAGCTTGGAAGCATTGGAGGATGCTAAGGGCGGGCATTTGAAAATGGATAGCTTGGCAAAAAAGAAGGCTGAAGGAGATTTTAGGCTTGCAAATATTGATTTAGAGAGAGAAGATGAATGTGGAATTTGCTTGGAGCCTTGCACCAAAATGGTCCTGCCTAATTGTTGCCATGCAATGTGCATCAAATGTTATCGTAACTGGTAACCACAAATGCCATGATATTTATTTATGTTTCTCTCGTTAGGAATGCTTGATGAGGAATGTAGTTGCCTTTTTTGCACTCGTACTGATTTTCCTTCATGATTACGTACAGGAATACGAGGTCTGAATCCTGCCCTTTTTGTCGTGGTAGTTTAAAGAGAGTTAACTCAGAGGACCTATGGGTGCTTACATGTAACAATGATGTTGTTGACACCAAAACAATTTCCAAGGAAGATTTATTGCGCTTCTATCTCTATATCAATAGTTTGCCAAAGGATTACCCAGATGCTGTTTTCTTAGTATATTATGAATACCTAATGTGAATTGGAGTACATAAGAGGACTGATGTACAGATAGCGAAAGCCGACCTTCAAATGTATATAGAGTCTGGTAAGCACAGTTGTCTTTGATTCATAAACAAAAGGGAGTCTTATCTCATCTTAGTTTGTCAGAGCCGGTGCTTTTGCCCTTATACTTTATCAAGCTCTCATTCTTGGAAAATAAAGCTTCATTTAATCCTCATATGAAAGCACGCTTGTATTTCAGGGCTTAGAGATTTTTACGATTTTTAATGAGCAAAAATCATCTTGTTTTACTCCTTTCTAACTGTAATGATGGCACTAATGGAAAAGGGAGCCCTGCGAAAGTTCTGGTTGCCACCATTTGGTCCTTGTATCAGTTCATTCAGTTTCTTATACAATTGAAATAAATAATTTAGCTCTGAATTTATTTTAGCTTGTGCATACATTTGTGTTCTTGTTTTCAGCAGTCTCATGCAGTTATTGTGGAAGCTGTTATTACTGTAATTATTCTTTCTTAATGCTGCATGTTCTCTTTGTGCAGCTTCTACTACTCGTATGCTGCATCTGCATGCAAAATTAAAGGTCCAGTTATTTTCTGTTAAACTTGTTTCCATTTTGAGGAACATGTTCCACTTCTACAAAAAGCAATCTAGTGGCCAAGAGGCATTTTAATTCGATGTCAACTGGATTACTATATATAGGTCCTTTTCTTTATTACTATGAATATTATGACTTGTTTTTGATGATCAAAATCCCATTCAGGGTATGCCATAAAGTCCACGATTTTGCACAAATTCTGCAATAAGTTAATTCAGATGATGTTTTATTTGCAGAATTTAGAAATAGCCTACAATCAGAATATTATTTTCATCTTTACATTTCATTTCCTTGCAATTCCATTAGAATTCTTGGGTCTAAGAGCATTTCCAATGCAATGCTATATTGGAGTGCTAATGTTATAATTTAGCATTATGTCCAATGCAATGCTATTTCATATGCTTAGCATATGCTATACTTGGTGTCAAATTTGAAATCAAGTATGGCATATGCTATATTTTGACATTAAATGCTAATTGACCATTTACTTACAAACTTACTATTAATAATTTTAATAATATTTATTATTTTTATAAAACTATAATTATTAAAGAAGACATTTATTATTTTACCTATTAATAATGGTAACTCTGTTCAAAAAGAAAATTAGTGAAAATTTTAATTAGAATAGTTACTGTAATAATCTATTCATAACACTTATTTTAACATTATGCATTGGAGTAAAAATTAAAATCTAATGTCAAATTTAATATTTTGCAATTTTTTATGCTAAATGTAGCATTAGAAATGACATGTGTATTGGAGATGCTCTAATGTTTATGTTGCTTTTCTTTTCCAACTTCTATTATACAATGCCTTTCCTGGCAATCATCAATCTTTCAGTTCTTAACTATGCAAAATCTGAATGATGCAACAATCACACCAATTATTAAAATGTAGCTTGTTTATTAATCAATCCTCCATTGATAAGAAGGGTTAACAATATAGAATGTAAACCTGTTTCTTATATTACAAAAATCTACTTCAATTCTAGAAGAAAATAAACAAATAACTTGGAAGAAACTGTCGACTTCTCACAACCAGGGCCTTATTTAACATAACTGCACTCTTGTTGTTGCAGCAGCAGATGCACGCCTCTTGGTTCAGTGAGTTAAAAACTAGCTAGTAACACTTTATATCTTACCCACTTTGACCTCCAGCTTGGCTTTAATCATTGTTTCAAATGATGGGGTGCAGTAGCCTTGTTTGAAGAACATATTAGCGAGTACCTTATGCATAGCTTCAGTGAAATGAATTCCATCCCAGCTGATGTAGTTCTGAGGATTGTCACAGGAAGAGGTGCCTGTCGATCCACAAAGCGAATGCAAATCGAAGTTCAGTAGCCCTCCTCCAGCTCCACAACATGCTTTGAAGGGCTCTTGGAAGTTGTAGTGCTTGTAATTAACCAATACTTGCTTGTATGCACTCCATGTATCTGCATAAACTATCATGGAACCGCTGTATTGTCCCATGAGTTCTACCGATCTCTGTTTCAGGAGCTCATTATGAGCCTGGATTAATGAGTTGATTCCTGATGCGCATCCCATACTGTCACGATCCTTAGCCGGATTCAGGAGCAACTGTAATGGACAGCAACCTGCTGGTGGTAACCCTTGAACAACAATGTACTTTGCACCTCTGTCAAGCATTGCCTGTCACCAGGAAAAAAAAAAAAAGGCTTTTTAGTAAGTAGTCGAAAGTAACATATCGAAAAGTTGTTGGAGGCAATTCACCAATAGAAGAACATATGTATAGAATGTAAATTCATAATGTTGTTCTTTTAAATGCATACCTTGAGAATTTTACATGAATGATCTACAGATGCTTCTGCTATTGATCGACCTCCAATAGCAGCACCGTAAATTCGTGCATAATCACTGAAACCAATGGCACCGACCCAAAAGAGAGAGTCTTCAAGTTCAGATATGCATTCAATCTCAGTTTTACCCTTGCAACCGACATTTAGAAGAAACCTGTTAAACCAATCAATTTGACTCAAGACACTTTCAGGTCTTGCTTGCCACATGAAGGAATGAGCAAGCTTGGATAAGAAATTTCCTGCAAGACATGTTGATCCTGCTGTAGCAAAGTTTGCACCAAAGTTGAAGTTAGCAGAGCTTTCTTTATAAGCTTGAATGGGAGGCAAGCCAAGACCGTCACAGAGGAAATCAATGATTAATCGACCATCGCATAGTCTATGGCCAGGCATCTTAGTAGTGGAGCCATAGAAAGAAAATTTGAATAATCCACTAACAAAAGATTTAAGACCTTCCATAGCAACTGCATTTCCTGTATCAGTAAATGAATCTCCAAATGCATAAACCTTTTTGAATGATCCTTGGAAGTTAAATCCTCCTTCAAATGAGCCTTCAAATGAGCCTCCAAATGAGCCTCCTCCAAATGAGCTTCCACTTTGTTGATTCCATTGGCCAGAAGTAGAGTTATTTTGGTTTTGTTGGTTCGCATTGCCTTGTGAGCCTCCACCGCCTCCTCCAAATGAACCTCCACTTTGTTGATTCCATTGGCCAGAAGTAGAATTATTTTGGTTTTGTTGGTTCGGTGAGCCTCCACTGCTTCCTCCATATGAACCTCCACTTTGTTGATTCCATTGGCCAGAAGTAGAGCTATTTTGAGTTTGTTGGTTCGCACTGCCTTGGTTAGAACCAGAACCTTGTTGTTGTTGGTTAGAAGAACCATGTTGATTGTTTTGGCTAGAAGAAGTGTTATTTTGATTAGAAGTAGAACCTTGTTGTTGGTTAGAAGAGGTTTGTTGATTGTTTTGACCGGAAGAGGTATTATTTTGATTTTGTTGGTTTCCATGGCTAGAAGAGCCTTGTTGATTGTTTTGACTGGAAGAGGTTTGATTTTGTTGATTATAAGAACCTTGTTGTTGTTGGTTAGAAGAGCCTTGTTGATTGTTTTGACTAGAAGAAGTGTTATTTTGATTTTGTTGATTAGAAGTAGAACCTTGTTGTTGTTGGTTAGAAGAGCCATGCTGATTGTTTTGACCAGTAGAAGTATTATTTTGATTTTGTTGGTTAGAAGAAGAACCTTGTTGTTGGTTGTTTTGGCTAGAAGAACTTTGTTGATTGTTTTGTTTAGAAGAAGAACCTTGCTGTTGGTTGTTTTGATTTGAAGAGCTATGCTGATTGCTTTGATTCGAAGAGCCTTGTTGATTGTTTTGACTGGAGGAAGTGCTATTTTGGTTAGAAGAAGAACCTTGTTGTTGCTGGTTGTTTTGACCGGATGAAGAAGTACTGTTTTGATTCTGTTGATTAGAAGAGCCTTGGTGTTGTTGATTGTTCTGGCTAGAAGAGCCTTGTTGATTATGTTGGTTGTTTTGATTTGAAGAAGAATTAGATGATGAGGAATTAGATGAAGAGGAAGATGATGACCATGACGAGGATGGTGGTGATGCTTTTGTTGCAGAAGATGGAGGAAAAGAAGTTCCAACACTACTACTCCAATTACTGCTAGACGAAGATTGATGGTTACTTTGGGTTAAGCAAGAACAATTATGAGGGTCAAAGGGAGCTTTGTTATGAGCAAAGGTAAAGGAACAGAATAATGATGACTGATAGATAATGAAAAATGAAATACAAAGGAATAGCTCAAATTTCCTCATTTTGTAAGTATAAATAATGTATGTTTTGTTTTTTGTTTTTTTGAACCTGTAGGATGTATAAAGCATTTTGACATTTATATACACCTTTGTTTGCTCCAGAATTAGAGTGAACCTCCATTGTTTTAGGAGACTCAAGGTGATCATTTATTTATGCCTTCAAATTTGGAAGTTTTGTGTTATGAGTTTATGGTTCATGACATTGAGATAAACAATCTTGGACAATCCTACAACACATGGAGATTAGCCCTTGCCTGTAGGATAAAAATTGACCCGATTTAATTTGTTACACTCTTCATATGGTATGCTATATACATACTTATAATTCGAGCAATCTTAGGAAACATTAATATATCACTTGTAATGTATATAACAAAATGTAATCTCCTGCTGATTGGCCACAATGGTTTTCGAATTTTTTTTTTAAAGGGTATATTCTCCAAGAAAACATGCATTTAACCATTGAAAATCATTTTAACCATATATTAGTAATGTTTTAATTCTTTAAACTCCAAAATTTCTTTTTAATTGATAAGTGAATCCGAAATTGAAATGATTACATATTTCTTTACACAACCTCCCTACCATTTTTCTTCAAATATCTCTAAATTATTTTCATTTTCATATCACCTGGCAATCAATTAAGTTGAGCAATATTTTCACATATTGCCTTTACAAGTGTAACTTCCCAGCTAAAGCCATTTGTGCAAGAACTAAGAAACAACATAAAAGTCAGGACCCCTCTATTGCTGACACCACTCTAACTAATTACTATATACTACTATAACTAACTCTCAACCAAAACTTATTATAGTCCAATAGCTTTAAATAAATAAATGTTCCTCTACTGCCACACCTACACCACTCATCTCCATCAAATCCCCTCATCACCGTTGATTTCTTTACCAATTAAAATCCAACCCCCAAAATTTTTTATTTTGTCTTATTATTATTTTTATCGTTATATATCTATATACATATTTTTCCTACACCCTCTTCCTATAGTTAAAATCCCTAAAAATAATTAGTTCAAAAAAATAATCCTTAATAATAATAATAGTAAAAATCATTTCTTTTTCAGCTCTTAATTCTAGGTCTAGGGTTTCTTAAAGATCTGATTTTTTTTTTTAAATAATCTTGGTTATGAATAATTGATTGGTTAAAAAAAATGTCAGAGAGTAGTATTAGTAATGATACCCAAAATGGGGATCATGAAAATGACGAATCTGTTGCTTCTGATCCTCCAATTTCAATTAATAAGGTATTTATCTTTTTAGGAAAAAATGTTTACTTTCTGTGCTAAATTTTATAAAGTTTGTTCCTTTTGACGTATTTAGTCTTTCGGTATTGTGTGCTTAGTGTGAAATTTTGTATTTTTAATGTAAAATTGTAAATTAATTTCAGGAGGAAGAAGAGAAGGAGGAGGAGGATTTTAAGCATGTGGAAAGTAAAGAAGATATGTTTGTTGATGCAACTGATGATATTGAAGATAATCAGTTTCAAGAAATGGATAATATTAATGGATATGACACTCCTAGTGAGACTACCCAACTGGATAAAGATACTCTGCCTGATGACTACAAGGTTGGTATTTCTTTTAAATGTTTTTAATCATTTTGATTGATGAATGCTGTTAAAAATCATTTTTTTTAAAGGGTATTTCTCTGTTTTTTTTAGGGAGAAAGGGAGGTGTTTGCAAAGGAAGTTAGTAGTCTATTACACCAGCTCAAGAATTTGACTGGTAATGAGGACTCAGAAGAATTTGTGGGCGGTGGTTCATTGAGTGAGATGATAAGTGAGTGTTCTAAGTGTGTTAAAATTTCTTTGGAACAGAAGTTGCACACTGAAAACATGATTAGGGAGTTTCAACAACAGGTTGAAGAGCTTAATTTGAAGGTTCAGGCGGAGCAGAATGTTGATGTTGTTGCGGATAGGATGCTGGGTGTTCTTAGTATGGTGGTTAATCAGGAGGAGTTGGTGGATTATTCTGTTGTTGGGAAAGTTTCTCATGTTGAAAGAAGTACTTCTTTGTTAGTGGAGCAGTATAGATGGTTTCTTTATGAAGTTGATCAACTCAGGCAGTGTTTGATAGAGGGAGGTTTTAATGTTGGGCCACATGAGGAGTTTGGTTATGGATCGGTTTTCTCTGTTGCTCGTAGTGAGTTGCTGGAGCTCAAGAAAACGGAGGCAGATATGTTGGGAAAAGTAAACTATCTAGAAGATGCAAATAGGAAATTGGTTGAGGAAGTCGAGAAGGAAAAATTGTCGGTGGAGACGATGAATTCAGAAATTGAAAAGGTAAATGTGGAACTTGAGCAGGAAAAGAATAGGTGTGCTAATGCCAGAGAAAAGCTTGGTATGGCTGTGACAAAAGGGAAGGCATTGGTTCAGCAGCGGGATTCACTAAAGCTGTCTCTGGCTGAGAAAACAAGTCAGCTCGAGAAATGTTTGGCTGAATTGCAAGAGAAGTCCAGTGCAGATGAGGCTGCTGAGCAATATAAGGGGGAATTGGTCAAATGTGAAACGTTGGTTGCATCATTGCAGGAAACACTTTCCCAAAGGAATGCAGTTTTTGAAAGCTGTATGGAAGTTGTATCTGAAGCCAGTGTACCTGAGGAACTTCAGTCAGCGGACATCACTGAGAGATTGAAATGGCTTGTAAATAAGATTGCATCACTCCAGGAAACAGTTCTGCAAAACAATGCAATTTTCCAAACCTTTGAAGAAACTTTTTCTCAGATTAGTGTTTCAGAGGAAATAGAGTCCATGGATATGATTGAGAGGCTGAAAGGGCTTGTAAATTTGGTTACATCACTGCAGGAAATGATTTCACAGAGAAACAAATTTATCATCAGCCTTGAAGAAGTTATGTTAGGGCTCAATGTACCTGAAGAAATTCAAGCAACGGATGCTGTGCAGAAAATCAAATGGATTGTGGAGGAGAGAAATGCACTTAAGAGTAATTTGCTGGAATTCCATAGATTGAAAGATGCTTTATCTTTAATCGATTTACCAGAAACTGCTTCATCATATGATCTGGAAGCTCGAATAGGCTGGCTTAAGGATGAAGTTAAACAGGGAAAAGATGAAAGAAATATGCTGCAAGATGAGATTGCTAAATCAAAGGAGACTGCACGTGAGGAGATTGACCGGCTTAGTGGCATGCTTTTAGCAGAGTTGCAAGAGAAGGAATATGTTAAAATGGAGCTGGATGAGCTAGCACGCAAATATGAAGGGGTTTCTGAGGAAGCATATCAAGCTTCATTGGAGAAGGATCAGATGGTAAGGCTATTGTTAGAGGGTTCTGGAGTGGAAGAGACTTATTCTGATGTGGCTACACTCATTGAGAGATACATTGGGAAGATAAAAGAACAAAGGAATGCTTCTTCTTTTGATGCTTCTCCTGCAGATGCTGAGTTGTTTGAAAGAATGCAGAATCTCTTGTATGTCAGGGATCAGGAATTGATGCTCTGTGAGAAACTTCTAGAAGAAGATATGCTGGTAAGATCTGATGCAAGTAATCTTATGAAGGAGTTAAGAGTGGCATCAGTGGAACTTGCTTCACTGAAGGAGGGAAAAGACTCTCTGCAGAAAGACCTTGAGCGATCAGAAGAGAAAAATGCTTTGTTAAGGGAAAAGTTGTCCCTAGCAGTTAAGAAAGGCAAGGGGCTATTTCAAGATCGGGAAAACTTGAAACTTACTCTGGATGAAAAGAACTCAGAAATCGAAAAGTTGAAGCTAGAACTACAACAACAGGAATCTGCAGTTACCGAGTGCAAGGATCAGATAAGTAGATTGTCTGCTGATCTAGAAAAAGTTCCAACGTTAGAGACTGACCTTGTTGATGCAAAAAATCAAAGAGATCAACTTGAGCAATTCTTGTTGGAGAGCAACAACATGTTACAAAGTGTAATGGAATCAATTGACCGCATTGCTCTTCCCGGTGATTCAGTTTTTGAGGAGCCTGTAGAAAAGGTGAACTGGCTTGCAGGCTACACGAATGAATGCCTGAAAGCTAAGACCCAGGCAGAGCAAGAGCTGGATGAAGTCAGGGAGGAAACCAATATTGTGGCTAGTAAATTAGCAGAAACACAAGAAAAAGTGAAGTCATTGGAAGTTGCATTGTCAGCGGCAGAGAACCATATATCTCAATTAATTGAAGAGAAGCGGGAAATAGAAGTTGCTAAGGAAAATGTTGAGCAGGACTTGCAAAAGGCAAAAGGAGAAGCTGATTCCCAAACTAACAACTTTAATGAGGCTTGTGCAAGTAGAAAATCCCTTGAAGATGCATTATCTCTGGCCGAAAATAACATTTCTTTGATTGTTAAAGAGATAGAAGAGGCTCAACTGAGCAGAGCTGCTACAGAGACTGAGCTGGAGAAACTGAGAGAGGAAGTTGTCATTCAAACGGAGAAGCTGACAGAGGCTTATAGAGCTATAAAGTCTCTTGAAGATGCACTATCTCAGGCTAAAGCCAACGTTTCTCTGCTTACTGAACAAAATAATCAGTTCCAGGTTGGGAGGATTGATTTGGAGAATGAACTGAAGAGACTAAAAGAAGAAGCTGAGTCACACGCTAGTAGGTTGGAAGATACTGCTATAACCGCGAAACAATTGGAAGATGCTCAGTTGAGCAGAGGTACTCTGGAGACAGAGCTAGAGAAAATGAGAGAAGAAGTTGTTGTTCAAGCGGAAAAGCTGACTGAGGCTTATAGGACAATAAAATCTCTTGAAGATGCACTTTCTCAGGCTGAGGCTAATGTTTCTTTGCTTTCTGAAGAAAACAGTAATTTTCAAGCTAAAAGAGTTTATTTGGAGAGTGAGCTAAAAAAGATGAAAGAAGAAGCTGAGTCACAGAGTAGTAGTTTGGCAGATACATCTGTGTTTACAAAACAACTGGAAAATTCTCAGTTGAGCATAACTGATAGAGAGGCTGAACTAGAGAAAGTGAGAGGGGAAGTTGCTATTCAAACTGGAAAGCTGACAGAGGCTGATAGAACTATAAAGTCTCTTGAAGATGCACTCTCTCAGGCAGAGGCTAATAATTCCTTGCTTTCTGAACAAAATGGTCATTTCCAGGTTGAAAGAAGTAATTTGGAGAATGAACTGTGGAAGCTAAAAGAAGAAGCTGAATTAGAGAATAGTAGGTTGGCGGATACTTCTGCAACTGTGAAATCACTTGAAGATGCTTTGTCGAAGGCAGAAAAAGATATTTCTGTGCTTGAAGGGGAAAAAAGAATTGCTGAGCAGGAAATTTCTACACTTAATTCTAAGTTGAAGGCATGCATGGATGAATTAGTCGGAACCCATGGCAGCATAGAAATCAGATCTGCAGAGCTCATTCATCATCTTAGTGACCTTCAAATGCTTATGAGAAATGAAAGTCTGTTGTCCATGGTTACACAGCATTTTAAGAAGGAATTTGAGAACCTTAGAAGCATGGATGCGATTCTTAGAGACATAAAGGGCCATTTTGTTGACAAAGTTTCAGAAATACCACCAAGTCACCCTATCATAGAGGTAACATCATAAATTTCCTGTATTGATACCCTTGTTGGGCTCTTGTATGATTTCTGTGTCTTTCATCTGACAGAATGTTTTATTTACTCCAGGAAGAATTTCATGTGACAAAACCATTCCCACATGAGTCTGGTGATTTTGCAAACATAGAAAAAGATGATGATAATTTGAGAGCTGCAGACGTTGACAATATTTCTGAACTTTTTAAGAAAACTATTATGGAGTTCCAATCTCGAAACACAAATCTTGTAGGCAATTTTGATAATTTCTCTACCTTCATAGCTGAGTTTATTGAAAATCTGTTGGTAAAACTAAGGGCAACCAATGATGCAGTAACTAATATTTTTGACCACATGGAGTCCATGAAACAGAAAATAAAGAATATGGAAAAAATCAAAGCGGAACAAGATGGAACAATTGCCATGTTTGAGAAAGATTGTAGAGTTCTACTGTCTGCTTGTACCAATGCCACTAACAGATTACAGTTTGAGGTTAAGAATAATCTCCTGGATTTAAGCTCTATTCCTGAGCTTGAAAAGGTGAATCATGGTGTGATGCAAGAAGTAACTGAGGTTGATGGTAATGACATGGAGCATGATAGCAGATATGACAACATGGCAGAGACCTTGTTATTGGTCACAGGAAAAGTCCGTACTCTAATTAAACTATTTGAGAGCACAAGTAACGTGGCAGCTTCCTCAATCAAAGACTTGCAACAGAAATTGAGTGAAAGTAGAGCAGCTTATGAAAATGTCATAGAAGAAAGGGATATAATTCAGAATAGGGTTTCTGAGTTGGAGACTCATGTAGAAACCTTACAAAATTCTTGCAAAGATTTCAGACTCAAAATAGAGGATTATCAAACCATAGAGGAGAAGTTGAAAGAAAAAGAAGCAGAGCTTCTACATAAAAATTTCTCAAAGAAAGAACAAGGTGAATGCTTTCGTTATAATATTGTTGAATTCATCTGGTTTAGTTGTTTTGCTCACTGTAACTTGCTGACTAATGTTTGTTTCTCCAGAATCACAAGATGTTCTCATGTCACCATCTGAATTGAAAGCGCTCTTTGACAAGATAAGGGAGGTTGAAATTCCTTATGTAGAGTCAGAAATTGGAGATATGGAGTCCCACAAGTCAGTTGATGTGCAGAAACTGTTTTACATCATTGATAGTGTACCAGAGTTGCACCGTCAAATAAATACATTATCCTATGATAAAGACGAGCTACAATCAACCTTGTCGAGGCAGGTTCTTGAAATTGAACATCTACAGGAGGAAATTGAAACATTCATTCAAAACAACCAAGAATCTGAAAGGATGAAAACTGAAATGTCTGAGATAACACAAAGTCTGGAGAAAATTGTTGATGCATTGGGAGGTAGTGAAATTGTTGGAGACCAAAAATCTACTGGTGTGCAGAGACTTTTGCCACTAGTAGAAAAACAGATCATGGGCTTGAGTTGGGAAGCCGAAAATTCGAAGTCCCAGGCTCAAGAATTGGGCTCAAGGTTGCTTGCAAGCCAAAAGGTTATAGATGATTTGTCAACCAAGGTTAAACTACTTGAAGATCCCTCTGCAAATAAAACTATTCAACCAGAGGTTGTCCAGGAAAGGAGCATCTTTGAAGCACCTCCATTGCCTACTGGCTCAGAGATATCTGAAATTGAAGATGCGGTAAAATATTCTCTTGGCCTATGTTCCACCTTAATTATTTTCTTTTTCATGAGATGCCATCGTTTTAACACTGCTAAAAATTGCTGAAAATAGGACTAGCCTATTTTAAATTTGGATTTTTACATGTTACCTTGTGAGGATGTTTGGAGGCTATTTGTTGCTTCTAAACAAGCTCCTTCTCTTAATAAAAGAGTGCATTTGTTGTTTTTTCTTTTCCAACAACCTCCTAATTTTTTCCTCCTCCAAAATTTATAAGAGTTGAATGATGACTCTTCCAAATCAAAGAGTGTAAAGAGCTCCTAAACATTATTTTATTATTTTTAATCTCTTTCCCTTCTTTTAAATTCTAAATGAAATTTTAAAATGTACTTCTATTAATAAAGAATTAAAATAGAGAATGTATAAGGAGTATTTGTTGGAGTAAATTAACACATATTTCAAAACAAGGTAAAATAGAGAATGAGTAATTCATAATATATTAAGGAGTCGAAAGAAGAGCGCTGTTGGTGATGCTCTGATGATGTTGGCTTTTTTTATCCTTTTATATAATTATAACTATTTTCCGCTTGTTTTTCTTTTTTTCTTTCCTCCCATTGTATCTTGTGCATATTTTAAGCCTTATGTTGTGCTGGGAGATTAACAATCTGTTCTGTATGTGCAGTATTTTGAACGCTATGTACGATTGGGGGCACTATATGGACTTTTAAGATCTGTTAATCAAAAAGGCTTAACCCATCGTAAATGAAGCATATTGCAATTTCATGCATAGAAAATACATAAACATGGCTTAACACATTATAAACGAATCATATTCCGATTTCATGCATGGAAAATATGTAAACATATTAGAGAGCGGTGTGTGGGTTTTCACATGTTTAACACATTTCATGTACAAAATTTAAGTGCTCCCTTATCTCTCAAAGGGCATTTTGCTTGATGAACATAAGCATTGGTTTGGCTTGAAGGGTACAGTTACTGAGTTGCTTCCAGCATTATTATTCTGTTAGACTATCATAACATCATGTTTGCTATTACTTGTTTTTGGTAACCTGATTTTGTTTATTCAAATATGCTGAATATGGAGAAACCGCATCTATTAAACCATTGCACTGGATGCTTATACAGGGTTCAGTTGGAAAGAATTCAATATCTCCTGTTGCCTCTGCTGCTCAATTGCGAACTATGCGGAAAGGGTCAACTGATCATCTTGTTCTCAACGTGGATTCAGAATCTGCTAGTCTTATCAACAATGAAGAAACTGATGAGGATAAAGGTTTGCCATCTGTATTTTATTTATCCATCCAGATAAACACTTCCCGGGGTGTGGATTCTTTATATTATTTGTTCCTTTTGGCAGGTCATGTGTTCAAGTCTCTCAACACATCAGGTCTCATTCCCAAGCAAGGGAAGTTGCTTGCAGATCGAATTGATGGAATATGGTAAAGTCCTTTTTTTTTTATACGAACAATTTTATTAATGGAAAAAAAATTACATATCATCATCAAAAACCAGCATGAGAACAAAGTGTTGTCAGGTTGCTAAACAAAGAAAGATAAGTATGTGAAAGCCATACATTTTCAAAAAACAACAGAAATGACATCTTCACTATCCAACTTAGAAACGTGTAATAAAATCTTCAATTCTAAGAGAACTGCCTTTTTCCCAAGATTCCGCTGAGTGATTGGCCTCTTAAAAAATATGAGAGACTTATCAATTGAAGTTAGAAAATATGAGAGACTTGCCATGATTCAATTAAGAGAGAGAGATTTGATTTTCCGAAGAGTGACCCAGATCTTCCAAGGACTGTTATAATACATGCCAATCACCCAAGATATAGCATATGTGAATCAGAGAATGCTTTCCTGCTCTGCGATTTATAGAATTTTTCCTTGCACAATCTGTATAATCGGAGAATAGCACATGGTAAAGTCCTTAACCATCCACTTAAAGCACAACTTTAGTAGAAGGGATGAAGGGAAGTGTTTTAAAAGTTGCTTCTTTTATTACTTGTTCCTTTTCATGCAATTTGCATTATGCATTTATTTGGTTGGTGCGAGTATAAGGTGGGAGGAGCAGTTGGGCAAATCCTTTGTCCTGGATAATCTGGGTTCCCTGTACATGACAATCTTCAGGTTGATCTAGGAGGGGTGGAAGAATAGCAACGCAGTTGCATTTAACTTCTCCTAATGGCAGGTGGATACAGTAGTACCTCTGTATAAGAATACTCTATTATGGAATAAATTCTATATAAGAATAAAAAATTTCAGTCCTAACTTCCACTAATTAGTTATAAATAAAACTCTATTAAGTTATAAACTTAATAAAATTTATGCGGTACCAATGATATGACTATACAGAGGTTTTACTGAATAATGGTATTCAATACATGCATCAACGTGAAACTGAGCTGCTCTTCTAACCTTTGCAGGGTTTCTGGTGGTAGAGTTCTAATGAGTCGACCCAGAGCAAGGCTTGGCCTTGTTGCATATTTGTTATTCTTGCATCTATGGCTTTTAGGAACGCTAGTCTGAAAATGTCGTCGTCCTCTGATCGTTACTTCCAAATCACATTAGCAGCAATTCTTCTTGTCAACATTTGCAATTTGTATCATAGATAGTTCCTCCATTCATTTCTTTTCTACTGCCCCTCTGAAAATGTTTATATTCTTTTCCTTACTGCCCCTTGGCCTCATTGTTTCTCTGCAATCATATTTTTAGGGTTCAGAGAATTACCACTTCTATACATGTGGAAAATAATACACAAGTTTTCCCCACATCTTCTCAGTCAGTACTTTCTGCAAAAATTGAGATAGTTTTGTGAATGCTAGATCAGAATGAAATCTACTCTTTCTGTTTCTCTCTTTGCTGGTATGTGTACTAATTTTAGGTTGTATTTTTTTTATTTATTTGATGTATATTGATAAAGTTTTGAAGATATAGTACCAAAAATCTCTCTGCTATATAATTTCTCAATGCCTTTTAGATGCAGTTGTAATGCAAATCAGAGTCACAGGCCAGAATGGGAAATAT
>CANYLF011803627.1:0-11042 GCA_948193215.1 Bocquillonia castaneifolia | reverse complement strand
GAAAGAATTCAAAATTCATAATATTTTTGGAAAAAAATTTCTTTTAATAATTTTTGAAACAGTATAATTTGTATCATTTTAGTTAATTTTTTTAAAATTAGGTTTGAAGAAGTCGAGTCAGATATAAATACAACTTATTTCAAAAAGCATAAATTTGTCATTAATATCAAGGAAGAAAGAAAAATAAAATCATTATTATTAATGAGTTGCTGCTTGGTTGGTTCGTCCACACTCCATAATCAAGACGAGAGAAAATATTGTAATAAATTTACATGTAAAAAAAAATTAAAATGGACATGTTGTACGTCTTCTGATTTTTGAACTCTATTCTAATAATTTTAAGATATATATTTTATTTTATTAAAAACGTATTATGGTCCCTTAAAAAAACTTATTATGGCCTTAAACAACCTTTTTTTTTATGAGTTTAAACAATTTTATATAATTGAAATGGTAAAAAAAATTTAAAAATCTGTATCATGTAAACTTCTTAAACTTTTTCTTTAATTACTTTCATTATCTATTTTTAAGGCAAGTTTAATACTTTTATATTTTTTTTACTCTTTTTATGCTTTAAGTTTTGTTTTCTTTAATTTTTCCCCTATATTTGTTCATCTACTACAATTTTTTTCTTCATTATTTTACAGGAAAGAATTCACAATTCATAATATTTTTGGAAAAAAAAATTCTTTTAATAATTTTTGAAACAGTATAATTTGTATCATTTTAGTTAATTTTTTTTAAATTAGGTTTGAAGAAGTAAAGTCATATATAAATACAACTTATTTCAAAACCATAAATTTGTCATTAATATCAAGGAAGAAAGAAAAATAAAATCATTATTATTAATGGGTTGCTGCTTGGTTGGTTCGTCCACACTCCATAACCAAGACAAGAGAAAATATAGTAATAAATTTACATGTAAAAAAAATATAATGAACATGTTGAACGTCTTCTGATTTTTGAACTCTATTCTAATAATTTTAAGATATATTTATTTAACAAAATTTTATCTATTCATGTGTTCAACCCTATCTAAAACTCTCTCTAATTAAGTCTCTCTATATATACCTAAAACAATTGACATTTGTAAATGCATCTTGATTATCGATGGGTGTTGGAATACATCCAGTGTAATTATTAATTAATTTTTTATATTTCTCTCATAATACAAAAAAACGTTGGTAAATATATATGTCAGTTAATTTTTTTTATATTTCTCTCACCATACAAAAACTAATGGATTAGAATTGTAACGGGAATGCAATTCTGAATAATGTAAGTTTTATATATACCTCAAACTTTATATATATCCTTTCTTTTCTATAGAGATGTACTCGAGTAGTTTGTTTAAATTTCTAGCCTGATAAACTACACTTTTAAGGTATGAAAATTTGATTCATATATGTATTCATTCGTCTCAAAGAGTTTTCCAATCCTTTTACATTTTAGAGTTAATTTTTGTTGTTGTTGTTATTATTATTATTTAAATTAATTTGTGTAATAATTATAGGTTTTTCTATGCTTCTCACGTCAGTTTTGCTTAAATGGTAAAGAAAAAGAACTAAGTTTTTTATTTATCAAAAAGGTGTTGTTTTTTCTTTTTAATTGTCTACAGAACAAAATGACATAATGGTTTACCAGAGTTTTCTAGAGTTGATGGTGTTGATGAATCTTGAAGGGAATGACAGTTAATGATATAAATACCATTGACGGTGAAAATCATCATTTTGTTACATCAAAATAAACTTGCTAATTATAATGCTTTTCTGTCCTATTAATTTGCCTTACGTATGTTTGGTTAGTCTTTATTAGTCTTCACTAGATGTAACAATCATAATTGCTAATTTTATTTAACTACGAATTGTTTTACTTGATTCAGCAACACAGGGAATGATTTGCTGAAAGACTCAAAAGCTTTGCAAGAGTTGCTTCCACGTTCTGTCAAGGTATTTGCTTGTAAAGGGTGGAACTTTTATGTATGCTTTTTTGGTGTGCTGTAGATTGTATGTTGTTCTTTGTAATAGTGTTATTGCATTAGTTGACTACTTTTACTTAAAAATGTAAATAACTAAATATAGGACAATATTGATTTATGTTCTTATTCATGCTATTAATTTGTCTAGATGAAAATTATCAACTTTACTATTTTAATTAAAAATTAAATTCTTTATGATTACATGACTCTTAAATATAAAACAACACAACGCCCAACAACAATCTTCTAAAAACCATTAATTTAATATTTCTTTTCAAAACCCGATTTAACTTCTTTTTTTTTTGTATTTTCTCCTAATTTAATTCTTTAATTAATTTGACTTTAAGGGTTTTTTTATAATTAAGTTAAATGCATCTTACTTCTTACTTATCAAAAAAAAATTTTGAATGGTCCATTCATGCATAACGAAATTCATATGATTCAAATTCAAATAGGCCATTTTATCGTTCATGCTATTTTCTGCGGTCTCATACGATACAAATACTTAATAAATTCTACTTCAATCATTATTCTATTCCAAATCTTTTTTTTAAATTATATATATGATTATAAAATTGTTGCATGATTAAAATGTATTTTTTATATTGAAATATTAAATTCTTTTTCATTTTGGAACCTATTTATGTACATATCAAATCTGGATGAAAAAAAAAAATTTTGGGTCTTCAGTTTTTGAATTATTCATATATGAGTAAACTATACCCTATTAAGTTCTACATTCATCACTCATAAAAGAGCTATTAGAAGGGAACTGAATGGAATGAGTATAAAAGATTTATTAGAAAGGGAACTGAATGGAATGAATGTATACTATTAATCAAAATTTATAACATATTCTACTTGTATTTTGTGTCACTAAATGTCAGGGTGGGAAAAATAAGATAGGACCAATGTACATTTAGGACTAACATATAAAAAGAAGTGACTAAAATTGAAAGTTTGTCAAAAACACAAATTTGGATTTTCACTTTATATTTCTTATATGCTTTTATTTACGACAGTGTGAAAACATGTAATTTTTATATTCCAATATTGTTTTTCTCATTCCAACCAAGGATAAAAATGAAACAAAAATAGAACAAAAAATTAAGTACCTATATTCTCAATATCTTTATAAATTTGTAAAACATATCAAGGTTTTTTAGGACAAGGGAAGTACTTTTTACATCAAATTATCTATATATATATATATATATATATATCTATATATATATATATATGTTAAATTTATATATAAATTATTCATATATAAATTTATCACACTCTACAAAAAATTATTCATATATAAATGTTAAATTTTAAAGAGTATTTATATCAAATATTTTAAAATTTATTTTGACAAATAAAACTACGCACTGCACGAGTATCCACTAGTTATATTAAAAAAAAAAAAAAAGACGCAATGACACCGTCACACAATACAATACAACATTTGATTGTATATAGCATATTATCACCATAAAACGAAAAGAGAAGTAAACCTATACACTGGTCTTTTTTTTTTTTTAATTTCCTTTGCCTTCTACCTACAGAACAAAAGGGGAAAAAATGGCGAACCCCAAGGAAGATCCCTTGATTTACTATGATGAAGATGGTAGTCGTCCATATTTCTTGACATGTAATTCTGCAGAAAATTACTCTAACCGGGCGATTTCTCGAAGCACAGGTGATGATCGGACAAAGTTTCGTTAATTCCCTTGTCAAAATGTTTTATTAATCTTATATATTAATTGTTACCTTTCCTTCCTTTAATGGCAGGCGTTATTCCTGGCAGTAGAGGACTACCAACAGGTATGTTTCTATAACACTCATATTTAATTAAGGTGCTAAATTTCAAAGATTTTGAATTTCTTCTCTTGCTTTTGATTTCGTTCAGAACTGTCAGTGGAGCACCTTAAGCGGGTAACTAAATCTACTCTTGCTTTTGAAATTTCTCACTCGCTTGTGAGTTGATGTTTCAAAGATTTAGCATAGTAGTAATCTAATTTAATTAGCTAGTTCAAGGAAATGTCCGTTCCAGAGGTGAGCTTATTATATTCCCCATCAATTCATGCATACTTTAATTTGGTGGTTTGCTAGCTTCACCAAATCATTAATTCAAGCCAAACCAACGCTTTAAATTGGGGAATGAATTTTAGGTTTTAAAATTTTTCAAGTGTGAAATTGAAAATGAAAAAATAGTACTGCAGCATAATTATTTCATAAACAGGATAGTACTGAATTTTCTTTGTGGAATGAATTTTGCCTCGTTGACTTCCTCCTCCAGCCAAATCAACGCTATAACAGTTGGTTGGTTTGTTGGCCAGCCCTTCATAAACACTTTGGGGATGAATTTATTTGGTTTATGTTTAGGATTTGTATGGAGTGAAAAGAACATTTTAATGTAAAGAATATATGAATAATTTTTTATTATAAAAATATTGATGAAAATATCTTGTTTTATATAAAATAATTTAAATTGCGTATTTGTAATTAGTCAGATTTTTATTTTTTAGGCCTAATGTTAAAAAAAATCCAAACCTTTTCAATTTTTTTCAATTATAGCCAAACCTTTTAATTTTGTCAATTATAGCCAAACCTTACAATTTGATTTCAATTATATCCCATATTTCAAAATTGATTCAAATTGATTAAATTATGCTTATGTAAAACCCTTATTATATTAATTTAATAATTTATTTATTTTATTTTATTGGTTAGTGGTTGTGGTTAGGGCTAAAAGTTTAAAATAATAATTATTTTTTTAAAAAATTAATAAATTACCTTTAAAATAATTAAAGTGTAAAAAAAATATTTTTTTATACCACCTTACCTTTTATTTATAAGTATGAAGCAATAAGCATCATTAATTTGGATTCAATTTGGTTATTATATAAGTTAAGACATTTATAATTAAATCAATTTTGAAATTTGGGATAGAATTGAAATCAAACTAAAATGTTTGCTCATAATTGAAAAAAATTAAAAAGTTTGGCTATAATTGAAAAAATCTGAAAAGGTTTGGATTTTTTTTAATGATTAGGCCTATTTTTTTTATTTTACATTAATAAGAGTGTTGAATTTGAAAATAAACTCATTGAGAAGCTAAAATTTGAAAAATTTTAAAATATTTTGTTATAATCATAAAAGATTTCAAAAAAAGGGAATTTCTTTATTATTTTCATTGAAGAAGAAAAATATACAATGTTGCTGTATTTATACAGAAAAGAGATCAAATAAATTAGTTAACCTACAGGCCATAGAAAGCTAACACCTATCAATAATTGTAAAGCTAACTAACTGAATGAGTTAACTAACTAAGGAGGTTAATAAAGCTAGAAATTGACTAATTACTTGATAGCTGTTATGCTTCTCCTTGATAACTCCAATACACAAACCCCACCCACCCCCCACCCACACCCCCACCCCCACCCCCCCTTAAAGCTAGAGTGTACAAGTTTTGTAAACCTAGCTTGGTAATAGCAGGATGAAAAACTGATGGTGGAAGAGGCTTGGTGAAACAATCTGCCAACTGGTTGTGTGTAGAAACTGGAAGAAGATGAATAAGCCCTTCATTTAACTTCTATCTAACTATATGGCAGTCAACCTTAATGTTCTTTGTCCTTTCGTAGAGAACCGGATTATAACCAATGTGTAAAGCTGATTGATTGTCACAGAATAGAACAACTGGTTGAGAATGAAAGACATGAAGATCATTCAATAAAAACTTCAACCACTGGAGCTCATAGGTGACAGCGGCCAATGCTCTATGTTCTGCTTCAGAGCTGGATCTAGCAATTGTTGTCTATTTCTTAGATTTCCATAGGATTAAAGAAGTTCCAGGGAAAACACAAAGTCCAATTACTGATCTTCTTATCTCTGAACAGCAAGCCCAATCATTGTTAGAAAAAGGACTTTAGCTGAAAGGAAGAATCTGATGCAAAAAATAGACCTTGACTAGGTGTTCCCTTGATGTAACGAAGCACCCTATGTGTAGCTTTTAGGTGAGCAGAAGTTGGTTTGTCAAGATATTGGCTTAGTTGCTGAACTGGATATGCGATATTTGGTCCTGTATTTTGTAAATATAGAAGTTTACCTATCAACCTTCTATGATGAGAAACATCTTCAAGAGGAACTTCGGTTGATGACAAATTTGCTTTAACTGTCATTAGAGTAGCTGCAGGCTTACTTCCAATAAAGCTAGTGTCTGCAATAAATCCAAGGCATATTTACGTTGAAAAATATTAATTCATGTGGATATCCTGCTGAGTTCCAGTCCTACGAAATATTTAAGCTCTCCCAGATATTTTATTTTAAATTGAGCATGAAGAAAATTTTTAATATCCTAAATTGCTTGTAAATTGTCTCTAGCAGTAATCACATCAT
Organism: Bocquillonia castaneifolia; assembly: GCA_948193215.1. Lineage (NCBI taxonomy): Eukaryota > Viridiplantae > Streptophyta > Magnoliopsida > Malpighiales > Euphorbiaceae > Bocquillonia > Bocquillonia castaneifolia. The sequence continues at coordinate 4,678 of CANYLF011803627.1, read as the reverse complement.
CGACATAAACTAACAGAACTAAAAATGAATCATCTTGATGTTTAACAAACAAAGAAGGATCAGAAGCAGCTTGTTTGAATCCTTGAGACAAAAGAGCATCTGTTAATTTAGCATTCCATTGATGTCTAGCCTGCTTCAAAGCATATAATGACTTTTGGAGTTTGCAGACTTTATCAGAATCAATATGAGAGAAACCATGTGGTAAATGCATGTAAATTTGTTGGTCTAAACTTCCATGAAGAAATGCATTATTTATGTCCAACTGATGTAAAAACCAGTTATTGGATGCTGCTATGGAAAGCAAACATTTAACAGTTGTTAATTTTGCAGCAGGATACAAAGTCTCAAAGAAATCGAAAGTCTTAAAGAAATCGATTCCATTTTCTTATGTGAATCCTTTAGCTACTAATCTTGCCTTACACCTTTCTATTGTACCATCTGAATGGTATTTCACTTTAAAGACCCATTTACAACCTATAGCCTTCTTATCTTTGGGTAATTCAGTAAAGTATTGTTAGCTTCCAAAGCTTCTATTTCATTTTTCATAGGTTGCTGCCAACATTGATGTTGAACAGCTTCTTGATAATTTCGAGGTTTAGAAATATTTGCTATACTGAAAACAAATTTATGATGGGAGATAGGAATTGAAATACCAAGAGGGGGGTAAATTGGTGCGGAATTAAAAATTTTAGAGAGAATGGAAATGAAGTAGAATGAACACACAAGGATTTTATAGTGGTTCGGACCCAACTTGTCATACGTCTACTCTCCCAAAGACCTCTTTGGGGTTCCACTAACCACAATAGTGTTACAAAGGATTTCAAGGCTATCCCAAACCTTTACAATGAGTTTTACTCAAGGCTCACTCACAAACCCTAGTGTTACCAAAATGCTAACACCAAACATTTATAATGAGTTTTACAAATGGCTAACTCATAACCAACCCTAGTGTTTCCCTAACTCACGAAGAGTTAACACTAGTACAATGGATAACTAATTCACTCAACCCAAGCAACAAATGCTCTAGAGTTCTAGCTACCCAAAACCAAACAAAAATTAATTACAAAGATGAGAAATAAATTCACAAGAGTTTGACTATCAAAGAATTAATGTTCTTGGTTGAAGAACATTTATGAAGGGTATTTGTAGCCAAAATACCCAAAACTACCTGTTAGAAACAACCTCAAAGGTGTCTCTAACGTCTAATTACTTTTGCTTTAAATGCACTGAAAAGTGTCAGATCGCAGGAGCGGTTCCATCAGTCACGGGCGCGATCTTTCCAACGGCTAGTTTTTTTAGGATCTTCCTTGAATGTCGTGGGGGTGGCATCTTCCATCGCGGGCGTGAGATGACCATCCATAGGATGCCTTTGAAAATGGCCTTCTGTTTGATTAAATCGCGGGTGCAATTTAACTTGTCGCGGGCGCGACCTAAGTGGCCAGAGAAGCCTTAAAAATTGGACCTTCTATCTCATCAAATTGCGGGTACGATTTGAGTGGTCGCGGGGGCGATTGAAGCAAGCAGACTCTTCAAATTTTTCACCAAATATCCTGGACGCGATCTGCATGTCGCAGGTCGGATGTGCCCCATATCGCAAGGGCAATTGTGGGATCGCGGGCGCGATATTGTGCCACGAACGCGATTTCCCTTATCCCGGGCGCGATTTACAGGAAAAATCCAAAACTAGTTTGAAAACCAACCTACACACTTGGAAACTTTGTTAGACAAAGCTAAGGGGTTGTCAAACTCAAAATAAGATGGATTGATGCCACTAAGATCAACAATCTCCCCCTTTTTGAGTTTGATAACCTAAAAAATTTCTAAGTTAAAAAACTTAACAATAAATGAGTTAAGTGTGTGAGTTGATGGAATTGCTCCCCCTCAACTTGTGCCAGGTTTGAAAAACATTAAAATAAGGAGATTTCTCCCACTTTGTCAACTCAAAAGCACAATAATAGTAAAGAACATAAGAGAACAATAATGGAAAAAGATAGAATATCCATTAAAACATAAAATTTCATTCATTAAATACACATGAATGAAGACAAGGGAGCATAAAATAGATAACAAATATATATATGATGGAAACAAAGAGATGAAAAAAAAAATAAAATATGAGAATGCATGAATGAAATGCAATGGACATAGGACACTAAGTCCAAGTCTAGAAGTCATCATGGTCACAAGGATCCATCCCAAGCTTGGCATGAATGGATTGAAGGTCTTGATGGAGAGAGGTTAAGTCTTCATTTTGATCATCCAAGCGTACTTCTATCTTCTTGTTGAATGCCTCTAGGGCATCAAGCTTGTCCTCTATCCTCTTGAGAAAGGCTAGAATGTCCATGAGAGGGGATGAAGAGGTGGCCTCTTATCTCAAATCCCTAATTTCAATAGAGGGAATATGAATAGGCTCTCCATGAGGATTCCTTCCTCTTCCTCTCTAGATCCAGCTCTAGACTCCTCCTCTCTTGCCTTCTCTTCTCTTTCTCTTTGTCTTGCCTCCCTTTCCTCTCTAGCTTTATCTTCCCTTTCTTTCAACCTAGCTTCCCTTTCCTCATCCGTGACACCACCCAAGTAGAGGTAGGTGCCATCTTCTTGCTTTCTCACAATGTTAACTTTCTTGACAAAGTAGTCAAGGTCCATGATCCCCAAGTCTACTGAAAATCCATGGCAAAGAGGGTAGGCTTGTGGTTTGGAGCAGTTAAAGGAAAGAAAATAGGCAACGTGAGTGATGAATGATCCAATCACAATTACACCGATTTTGGCATGTTGGATATGAAGAAGATGGTCTGTCTATGAAGAAGAAAGAAGTTTGGATGGGTTCCTCTTTAACTGCACAATGAAGGAAGAGCAAGTCCTTTTGTGAGATCTTATCATTGCCCTCCTTCTTGGCAAAAACAGAGTTAACTATAGCTTTGTGAAGAATGAAAAGGGAAAGAGTGTTTAGGCTTTTGGCTTGGGAGTGAGAAGCTCTAAACCTTGAGGTACATGCAATCTCCCTTCAAAACTCTTGGATGTCCATGAAAGAGTTATTGAAGGTGGCTATGCCCGTTGGAGAAAAGCTAAAAAACTTATCCATCTATTGTTTCTTCATGGTAACCTTCTTCCCAAATAATTTAAACCTCATCCCATAATATCCCAAATCACCTCCAAGCTTCTTGTTGACCACTAGTGAGGAAAGAAACTCATAGGTCAAATTCTTGTATCCAGGGTAGAGAGGCCTAACAAACTTAAGGAAAGACAAATTTTTCAGAAGTCCAATAACCTCATCTCTAGCCCCTAGCATCCCTATAGAGGCAGCACCAAGGGTCCTAGTTTCTAAGAACTCCCTACCCATCAAGGTCCTACACCTCACCTTCTCATCAATCATAAGGGTCTCAAACATAGTCTCAATAGGGTTCCCATTTGTGGGTTGTCTCTGAAGTTGAGATTGAGGTTGAGGAACGACAGAAGTAGAACCTGGTTCTTGAATAATCACACTAGTTCTATGTCTTTTTGGATGAGGAGCAGGTGGTTCTTATGCCTTTTCTTTACCTTTTTGGGCTCTAGTCAATATTTTGTCCATGATAATGTATGTGAAATGGATTATGCAAAAGAAAACTGAATTTCAAAGCATTAAAGAGGGAGGAGTAGAAGAGAAAAAAACTTAAAAAGCTTTGAAATTAAGAGAGAGGTTTGTAAACTCTTTCATATATGCAATGGGGGTATTTATAGGCATGTTGGAGCAATTTAAGGCTTAAAAAACCCTAAAATTTTGCCTACTAGCCGTTTTCTAACGGCTATAATTTTTGAAAAAAATGTGCGAGTCGTGGGCGCGATGAGTTAAATCACAGCCGCGATATGTAGAAATAGCCGTTATGTTTAAAATTTCAAAATTTCACGGACGTGATGTCATATATCGCGCCCGTGATTTTGACAAAATAAATTTTAGAAAATCTGGTTTTTCTGGTCAACGAATCACAGGTGTGACCAAGTTGGTCGCGAATGAGATGTTGAATTATTTAGTATTTTATGAAAATCATTTTTGGTCGCGAGCGCGATGATGTAAATCGCAGCCGCGACTAAAGAAACAAAAAGTTTTTTGAAAAAGCAGTAATGTCGCGGTCGCGATTAAGCTTTTCGCGTCCGTGAATTACAAGTCAAAAACTTTTTCAAGGTTTTAAGGTTCAAAAATGATTTTCCAAGTACTAAAGTGCTCCAAACTTGTTATGTGGCTTGCATTTATTCCCTTAAACATATGAGAAGCAACATCAAGGGATAAGGCTATGTCTATTGCATATGAATGAAATAATTTGTAAAAGAAAACATGAAAATCAAAGGGTGCTTCCATGTAGCATCCCTAACTCACTCTTAATGAAGTTCATACATTCTTCATTGAGAGGTTTTGTAAAAATATCAGCCAATTGGTTAGTAGTATCAATGAATTCTAATACTACATCACCCTTTTGCACATGATCTCTAAGAAAATGATGTCTACTGTCTATGTGCTTGCTCCTAGAGTTTTGTATAGGGTTTTTTGAGAGATTTTTTGAGCTATTGTTGTCACATTTGATAGGAATGCAACCAACATCTTGACCAAAATCTTTCAATTGTTGTTTCATCCACAAGACTTGTGATCCACAACAATCCGCCACTACATATTCGGCTTCGACAGTTGACAAAGCAACACTAACTTGTT
>CANYLF011803582.1:0-13715 GCA_948193215.1 Bocquillonia castaneifolia | reverse complement strand
ATTTGGATGACAAAATGACATTTTTATTATGTTATACATATGATTTGAATTATTTCTTAATCATTAATTTAATTGAAAAATAAATTCAATTAACAGCATTCTTTAAATTATTCAGATCAATTAAAGAATACTCTTACGAGTAAATTGTGTAATGATTTAAGGATGAAATCATAAATAGTTGACATTAATTATTTATTTTCTTTAAATATCATTATATATGGTTAAAAAATTTAAAAATAATTGTTTATTAATATATAATAAGTAACAATTTTTGCTTAGTTTAGAAATAGTGTCAATTGATTGTGTGTTATCTTATTATAAAGTTACATATATTGATTTAAGATAATGATAAATATAATTAGTTGTACTGTTTTGAAGGTTATTATGACTATAAAGAATTTCAAACCAACAATGAAATCTAAAACAATAATTTAAAAAAACATCAATATTATAATTTTTTAATTTCACCAGCAACAAGTAATGTCATTTAAAAATATAAAATGTACAATTTACTATAAGAATAATTTCAATAAAATAATTAATTTGTTTTTAAAATAAATTTATAATATCAATAAATTTTTATAAATAACAAGGATAAATTATAACATGATATCTTTTTTATTCATTAAAAAATAAGAAACTATATATTTAATAATACAACATATTTTTTTGTTTAATATAAAACCCTTTTAATTAGCATGATTACATGAGATAATATTAATTATTGCTTTATCTATATATAAATACATAATTATTATAATCTTTTTTATATGTCAAAATATCTCACTTTATAATTCTTTTTATTATTACATTTCAGAATATATATTATTACATATATTACTTAATTAAAAAAAACCCGTAACACCGTGCGGATACCGTAGTAATGATTCTATATACTTGATGGGTGTCAAACCACAATCATCAGTATATAATGATTTGTACTTGGTTAGTGCGGAGCAAATGTAGTCGTTTACATATATTCAAGAGCTATAAAATAAACATAAACAAAAAAAAAAGATGGATGCGAAAACCGAAACTACAAAAGGTGAAAGCTCAATAATAATGGAACGAAACTAAATAAGAAATTCAACGGAAAAAGGCAAATAAATAATCAGCTTCAAATATCAAATTCTGTCAAACACCTGTATCAAAATTTTGGATCGTCAAAACTCATTGAGAGTTGGAATAATAAATTTTATCTACGGCCATTCTTAAGCACATGATGATGATATAAATAAATAAATTTAGTGGAAAAAAAAGCTAAAGCATACATTAACATTTAAGAGATTTCAATATAAAGAAAAAAAAAGTGAATAAAAAAATAATCTTTAACATATATAAAAGTGGAAAGGGGGAGGAGTAAACAGGCAAATTGACTCTCTTATTATTTCTTAATTAGTTTATTGAAGGGTTTTAATGAAGGTTTAAATAGTCATTTATTAATTATTTTAATTATTTATTTTAGAATAAACTTATTAATAAAAAAATCCTTAGCTAATTAGGATCTAAAAATATTCACTAATCACAAAATTGTAAATTAATATTTATTAATAAAAAATAAAATCTTTATCCAATTAGAATTTTAAAATATTCCTTAATCGTAAAATTATAAATTAATATAATTAGAATTCCATATATATATATATATAATCATAAATTATATAGAAAATATGTCAGTTAATATTAAATTATATATGAAAAATAAATTAATGACTTCAAAAATATGTGTTTTAATAGTGTAAGTTCAAAACGTAATTGTTTAATTTCTATAAAGGCACTTTCTTGGAACCTTTTGATTGATATTGGCTTACAGTATTGTACATTGTGAAGAAAATAAAATTAGCAATATCAAGCAAAAGGATAATTTAAAATGAGAAAATCCGCATGATCAATATATAAATTTTTAAACATTCGTAACAATTTCTAGATGTGGGTGTTTGATTATGATTCAATTCCATATCCATTTAATATTAATGTAAAGTTCATACAAAAAATAATGGATATAGAGATATATTACAAGCTATGTGTAGTTCTAAAAGGATGATTTAAAATATAAATCCATGCAATACATATTTATTAAACTTTTAAAAAAATTATTACGTAGTCATTATTAAGTAATAAACTTTTAGCCGATTAAGATTAAAAATTATTTCCTTTTTTTACTTTCAAACTTGTTTACTTGCTTTTCACGTAATTACAAATTTAATAAAATTAACATCCTAAATTTATATTAAAATAATGTTTTCTATAAGTATATTAAATATAATGTTGAAAGTATATATTCATAAAAATATATAAGTTTGGTTGAGAATAAACTTATAAATGACACAGGTCATGTGTACCAGTGCCTCATGTTCCTATTGTTTAAGTTGGATTAAAATGATAAAATTTCAAAAGATAAGACTAAGATTGAGAAATTATTAAAAGTCGTGGTTAAAATAGTTTATGTATGTCATCATATACATGATACATAATCAATGAGAGATATCACATGATCAAAAGGCACATGAAAGATCATTAAAAAGCGCAACCCAATTTTAGAGAAAAAAACTCTCACTAAAAATTTAGCTTACAACTATTAAAATCAATTTTATTTCTGTTTCATATCTATTTCTTATTATATTTCTAACTTTAATATGATTAATAATGATTTATTTATCATGCTCAAATAATACATTCATATTAATAATAAATTCAATTTACCAAAATTATAAATATTAAAAATAAAAAATAATTTGTATCAATGACATGTGCCATGTGTAACATACACGTGCAACGCACATGGAAAAAAAAGACTAGTACATCTAAAAAAATCTTGTACCTATAGACACCTAATTTTTGGGTGCAGAAATGGGGAAGCAGCTCGGAGTTCCCAATGATGATCACTTATGCTCACAAGGCGTAAGTAGAGTGATATGGCTTTCATTTTGATCATGTGATGTTTCGAAATGGATTTTAGATTTGAAAATGCATTACTTTAAGACAGAAAATCGTTTTAGAATAAAATCATGCATTATTTTCATCATATCTTTTCACACGAGCCTTAAAATGGCCTGAAGCCTAGGTTGTAGTAAACTGGGTCATTCTGGACGTTTTTGTCTCTAATACAATTTTTCTAATTCTTACGTTTAGGGCTCCAAAATAGGCTTAAAACATCTGCTGCCATATTAATGGGCTTAGGTGTGATGTTGGGCCTGAATTGTAGTTTTAAAGGTTGCAATGGGCTTCATATTTTGTTCAAATCTTATGGGCTAGCCTCTTAAGTGATTAATTAAGTTCTTTTGGGCTTAAGGTTAGTTAAGGCTCAAGTCCATTTCTCTTTTAAAGTTACAGGAGATTAGTTTTAATTTGAAATTTAAACATCATATTTATATCAATTGTTCTTTCAAATTTCAAATTAATAAACATAAGATTTGATTGCATCTATCTCCATTTCAAAATTCAAACCTCCTGCTTAATTTCTAAGCAATGACACAGAGTCACTGCCTATAAAAGGCACACTCAAACTCATTTACAAGGGGTTTTTTTGGTTAGCAATTTTGAACTGGCAATTTTAGAAAGAGTTTACTGGTTTTATACAATTGAGAGGAAAAAAGCTTTTGCAAGTGTTTTAAAGAGAAGAAAAGAATAGGAGAACAAAATAAAAAGAAACAGTGTGTGAAAAACAAGAGAAAAGCCAATTAACTCACAACTGAGGGAAATCAAGCCTTCCTGTGCTAAAATCACCTTCTTTGGAATAGTTGTCTGTTGAATCCAAAATTTTGTAAATCTTCACTGTAAGTACTCTAGATCCTTTTAATTGTTAATTTTCTATTGTTTCTATCAAATTATTATGATTTACATTCATCAATTGCATTAAAATGTTCATCTGCTTAATTTTGCCGTGAAAGTTGTACGTACTATGATTTTTGCATTTCTCATTAGATTTCTATTTTATTGATTCTTAACATGTTTATATGTTAGATTCATTCAATTAAAGTGTTTTATGACATGATTATATGATTGTTAATGGTTATGAATGATTGTTATTCAATTTTGGTCGTCTATACTACATTGTACGTGATTTTTCAGATTTCTTGTTTTTTATGGTTTTGATTCTAAAAATTGTTTTAAATCATGTTTTATGTTGTTTCTAATTGATTCTAACATGTTTTAATTAAAATCAAAAGCATTTGGGTAGATTTCAATTGTTTTCTAAAAGTTACGGTGAGTTTCACGTTCATTTGAATTTCAATTGAAATCCATTGTAGATTCTTCAAGATGCTATGATTTGATGTTTTATTATTTTGAAACATGTTTTTATGTCATTTAAATGATTTCTAAAATGATTTTGTGTATTATAATTGATTTTGGTTGATTTTCATAGAAGTTAGTATGTTGGTTGTTTACTTTATTGAATGTGTATTCACTGTAAGTTCTTGGCATGATGCTTATGGTTGATTTATATGTTATGATGAATGTTTTTATTGTTTTGAAGCTTTTTTAAGTTGTTTTGGGTTGTTTGCATATAGTTTGAATGATTCAAGAGCTTATTTCATACTTTTCACAACTTTATGCTTTGAATGCTTACTGTGATTGTAATTTGAGTTTTGTTTGATGCTTAGATGCATGTTAGGTTGGGTTGTGCCATATAGACACTTGTTTTAGGTTGTTTTCATCATGCATTGATGTTTTTCTACCAATTTTTAAGGTTTGGTAAGCCCGAAAGTTGCATTTTCTACATTTTCTGCCGTTCCTTGTGCATATGTGTGGCAACGCCACTATTTGGGGTGAGTTAAGCCAGAACGCCACTCTTAAGAGTGGCGTTGAATGTTGATTGTGGAAAAGAGTGGCATTGCTCTGTGTGGAGGTTCCCTCAGTGCTCTATAACTCCTGTGTACAAAAATTTCACGTGGAATATAGCTAAAAGGTAAGTAATCTAACTTTCTTTAGCAAAAATTAGGTGAAATATGCATGAAATGAACCTAATTAGGCTACTCGGTGATCATTAGATTAAAATGGTAGCAACCTAGGTTGTTTGAAGTGTTTGTGGTGTTTGCTTTGACTATGTACATGTAATTTGGACTAATTCAGGTTTGGTAATGTAAAATCAATCCTTGTTTGTATAGAAACTCACCTTTTGCATGCTTTATATGTTGTAAAATGTAAGAATGTATCTATGTGATCTACTTATTTTAAGTAGTGGAAATGAAAGTGGGTATAATGCTATGAGTTGCTTGTAACAATCACGCCTTAAGAATGCATAAGTCCGATCTTGGAATCTCTGTTGTTTCTGGTGTCTTATGCATTCTTAAGGGAAATGAGACGCACACCAATTTCTTTTTCCGATGCCTATTCAAGTGGCGACTCACACTATTAGCTCCCGTATGCTAAACGCACAGTGCCGCAGTCGTCGCATGATTTGGATCACTGAGGTAACCCCTCCTTATCTATAGTTTGGCGACTCTACTAGGGATAACAGACTTATGATTCATGTGATTAAAGTAACTCATTATCATTATATCTAACTCTAGTTTCTTTGCATTGCATTCTTGCATTAAAACACCCTACCTCGCGGGTACCACTGGTCAAGGTGCCTATGATTTACAAATGCGCACTTCATGGGGGGAGAAATTAGTGACTACCACTCATAGATGGAATTGCCCTACTATTGCTTACCATCCTAGTTATGGTTAATGGGTGATAGTTAATGGGAAATTCTGAGCTGAATGTTCTACCATCGCTTGAACCTTTTTGAAAGAGGGAGATGGTTAATGGGAGTTTGCCTTCTATGGGAACCTTCTTTAGCTGAACCGACTGAAGCCATGTAATGACCCTAGCAACTTCCACTAGGACTTACCAAATGATTGATGTGTTATGTGATGCTATGAAGCCATTATTTTGACCTGGTCTAGTGTTAATGCGCTTGAATCAAACTTCTAATTGCTACCTATGGGGTGTCAAGTGTTAGTCTAATTGTACCTGACTAATGCGGCCCTACAACATAGGATCAGTTAGGGTTTGAGAAGAGTGACTTTGACTACTACCTGTGTTTAAGGGACATTGGTGCGTTGATCTAATTGTACTAGATTGATGCTAAAATGACCCTAGAATACAGGAAACATCAAGAAACTCGTCGAGAGCAAAGACATGGGATAAGGTCGTTATAATGACTTATTATTTGGTTTGTATGTTGAGAGTTTTTCCTATGCGAACGTACATACTACGTCGGCAATAGCATCCCCTGTTGATACGATGGCCCAAACCAATTTATAGGAATTTTGACTTGCCAAACGAACACGTGTGTGGGAGTAATAAGGTTGGAAGGTCTACCACTTGGTAGTATGTGTGTTTGACTAACGTTTGTTTCTTGTGACCTCTTGCTTTGTGCATTCATGCATACATGCATTCCTTGCATGCACATGACATTGCATGCTAACCCCTTGTCTTGCAGCAATATAGATCCTCCTAGTGCCTCATGGGCAAGACAAGCCGGACATCTAGTTCGAAACACACCACCGCCAATACTTGAAGTTCAAACTTCCCCAAGCACTATGGCTGGGTTAAATGATGATGCCCTAAAGACTTTGCAAGAAATGATGGACAATGCCATTAAGAAAGCTTTTGAAGAACGGGATGAGCGTAGGAAGGATGAGTCTGAAAGCAGTGATGATGAAGAAAAACACCCTAACCAGGAAGCCCTGGATGCTTTAGCTAAGAAGATGGAGAAGCTCTAAGAAATGGTCAAGAGCAAAGACCAAGATTTTGATTTTGACAACCTAGGCTTGTATGGGATCACTAGACTACCACCCAAGTTCAGGATGCCTAATGTGCCAAAGTTCAATTGAGCTGGGGATCCAAAATTGCATCTCAAGCAATACATAACCATCATGTCAGCAACTACTTTGAATGGGGAGCAAAAGCTGGGTTTATTTCCTTTGACCTTGGAAGGGGTAGCATCTGATTGGTATCATGCTCAACCGGTGACCATCAAATTTGACTGGAAAGCTCTTAATGAGGCCTTTAGGGGACAGTTCTCCTATAATGCTACCCTTGAAGTCTCTTTGAGAGATTTGGAGATGATAAAACAAAAGGATGGAAAGACATTCTCTGAGTTCTTGATCAGATGGAGGAACAAGGCTGCTTTGATGCCTAACAGGTCTTTAGAACGGGATCAAGTCCGGATCGTAGGAAGGAATGTGCATGCCAATTGGGTAAAGAAGCTTCAGCTCATGAATCCAAGGAATTTTTTTGAGCTCTATGATGATGGGCTCCAAGTTGAGGAGATAGAATCTGAGAAGAAAAAGACTCATAAAGCCAGTTCAAGCCGCACTCACAATCAATCCACTAAGATGGTGAAAGTCAATGCAGTCAAAACCACCCGCAGATTCTCAAACTTTAACAAGCCACTTTCAAAAGTCTTTGAGAGGCTAGAAAAAGAAGACCTTTGAAGCCTGAACCAGCCCAAAACCTACCAAACACTAATGCCCCAAATTACAACCCAAATGCCTTTTGCCGTTTCCACCAAGCACAAGGCCATTCCACTGACAATTGCATTAAACTTAAACACTCCATCCAAGACCTAATCGATGGAGGGAAAGTCGTGGATCCTGATTCGAGAAACCCTTGCACAAACCTACCTACAACAAAGTGCCACCACCCAATGTTAACTGCATTGAAACTGGCTTATATGAGGAAGATGTGTTGGCCTCCTTTACTGATGCAAACTTAGATGAGGAAAAGACCAATGTTAAAGGGGATTCTGAGAAAGAGGAGAAAGCTTTCAAAGAAGCATGGAGTTCCTTTGAAGAAATTTAAAAGGAGCTTGGTTTTGAGGAAGAGTATGTGGAAGATCTTCTGGGCCAACCCACTGGCAAATTCGACTTTAAAGTCATGTATCCAAAGAACCCACCTTGTGCTACTCCTCTAGAAGATATTAAGCCAACATGGGGACCTGAATTTGATGTTCATGACAAAGACACTCCATGGCCCAAGGGATGGGGCGAAGATGTGAAAGACTGGGATAGAGCTAAAGCATGTCAACAATTCTTAAACATGGAAGATGTGCCAACTTCCATTGAGCAGGACATTCAGGCCTTGTGTGAGGAAGTTGGTGGAAAGCTCTTATTTCTAAAGGATAAGATTGATTCCTACATGATCCAGAGTAGGAAGGATGGCAAGATCAGGGATTGTTTCAAGTTTGATGCATGGTACAGTTCTGATGAAGATGAGCTGGTAACTGACAATGTAATGAGAATTGATGATGTCGTACCTGCTTTAGTCACTCGAAGTGGGAAGGACTTCCAAAAGAAAGATATGGGAGAATCAAGCAAGTCACCTAAAAAAGAAGTGGTGAAGGAAGCTACTGCTGCTAATATTGTAACTGAGCAACTTAAAAAGACCAACACTAATGCAAGTATATGGGACTTACTTGTCTCATCTGAGTCTCATAGGCGAGCTTTAGTTAAGGCCTTAACTCAGATTCTAGCTCTTGAATCCACAACACCTAAAGAAGTGGTTTGGCTGATGACTGAAAAAAAGAAAGGGGAAATCACTTTTTTCGATGAAGATTTGCCTTTGGAGGGAAGGGACCACAATAAAGCCTTGTTCATTGCTACTAAGGTGAATGGCAAACGGACTTCATGTGTAATGGTAGATGATGGCTCATCCATTAATGTATGCTCTTCTAAAATTCTTTCTGAGATGGGGATAGCCAAAGAAGACATGAAGCCATCTGAGCTAGTCATTCTAGTTTATGATGATTCTAAGTGGGTAGTTGAAGGGACATTTACTGCCAAGGTCAAGACTGGGCCGATTGTTTCTGAAGTGGATTTCACTGTCCTAAATGTCCCCATGATTTTTGCTATTCTTTAAGGACGACCTTGGTTCCATGCTTTGGAGGAGTACCTTCTACGGTTCACCAGAAGATCAAGTTCCCTTATCAAGATGAAATTCTTACTATCTCAGCTGAACCAATTGCCTCAGTTGCTGTGTTGTGAGCTGCACCTCAAGGGGTCATTTCTCCTATGGGCTTTCAGATTATGGGTATCTCTGATGAGATAAAGAATCTTATAGTCAACAAGATGATGAAGAAGATGGAGTATATGCTTGCATTGGGGTTGGGAAAGAACTAGCAAGGAATCACTCAGCTGCCGGACTTCAAGACTCAAACAACCAAGGAAGGGCTGAGCTATGATGGCAATGATAAGATCAAGAAGGGAAAGTCTCTTACAGATTTCTTTGTTCCTAAAAGTGGGGTCCTCTACCCAGAAAAGGCTAAACCAGTTGACATAGGGAAGATCTAGGTGCCAGGTTTTGAGATCTTCAGGGAGCTACTGGATACTCGAGCTGTGGAAGAGATGCTGATAAAAGGAGTTAGCCAGATCAAGGTTGAAGAGCTGATCGACCTCAAGGAAGTCACTCCAACTACAGTTTCTGAGATAGATGAGTTTATAGAATGCTCATTAGATAGCTTGTTTTATGAAGAAACATATCTTGATGTAATAACATCCGACTTGTTTGAGGACGATTCTGTTTTTGTTTCCAAAGTCAATGATATAACTGCCAATTTTGCTTACTTGTGTGATGTTTTACCTGATGGCACTGTGCATTACATGGATCATGTCATAAGCATTTTTGACATTAATTCTGTGCAAACACATTCTATTAACATTGGCACAAAAGATAATCCAATGAAAATAATGCTTGCATCTGATATTACTGCTAATGAGAGAGAAAAATTTGAAAAAAATATTAAATAAAAGAAAGATAGTATTTGCATGGACATATGATGACATGCCAGGTATAGACATAAGCATTGCAAAGCATCACATCCCTACAGATCCAAGCAAGAAGCCAATCAAGCAGAAGCTATAAAGACTCAGGCCAGAATGGGCTAAACTCATCAAAGAGGAAGTAGAAAAGCATATCAAAGCCAGGTTCCTTGAAGTGGTAAGCTATCCGGGATGGTTAGCCAATATCATCCCAGTTCCGAAGAAAGATGGAAGGGTAAGAATGTGTGTGGACTACAGGGATCTGAACAAGGCATCAATGAAGGATGACTTCCCATTACCCCACATCGATGTTTTAGTGGATAGTGCAGCTACAAGAGCCATGTACTCTTTTACAGACGGTTTCTTAGGCTACAATCAGGTTATGATGGCAATCATAGACAAGATCAAGACTGCTTTCATCACAGAATGGGGTGTGTATTGCTACAAAGTCATGCCATTTGGTTTGAAGAACGCAGGGGCAACCTATTAGAGGATGGCCATAACTTCGTTCCATGATATGATGCACAAGGAGATTGAGGTTTATGTTTGTGACATGATGGTTAAATCATCAACCAGGGACGGACACTTTGAAGCTCTAGATCGGTTCCTAGCCCGAGTTGAGAAATACAGCCTTAGACTCAATCCTAAGAAATGTATCTTTGGAGTTACCTCTGGAAAGCTTCTTGGACACATTGTGAGTCAAAAGGGAATAGAAGTAGATCCAGAGAAGGTGAAAGCAATTCAAGATATTCGAGCACCCAAGACTGAGAAGGAAGTCAGAGGTTTCCTGGGAAAAATCCAGTACATCGGCAGGTTCATCTCCAGATTAGCTACTATCTGTGAGCCCATTTTCAAGCTGCTCCAAAAGGTCAGAAGATAGAATGGGATAAACAATGTCAAGAGGCATTTGACAACATCAAGCAGTATTTAATGAACCCACCTGTTCTGCAACCACCAAGGACAGAGAAGCCATTAATATTGTACTTGGCCTTGGAGGATGATGCCATAGGTGCAATGGTCACACGAGAAGATGAGAATGGGGTTGAGCATGCAATCTACTATCTTAGCAGGAGGTTGTTATCCTACGAAGTAAAGTATGACATTGTTCAGAAGACCTACTTAGCAGTGATATGGACGATAAGGAAGTTAAGGCACTACTACCAATCCTATCAGGTTCAAGCGGTAGCTAAAGTAGATCCACTACACTACTTGTATGAAGCACCTGTGCTAGTGGGAAAGCTTGCTAAATGGTTGGTATTGTTAACAGAATTTGATATACAGTACTTGACCAAGAAGACCATTAAGGGGAGAGTAGTGGCAGAATTTCTTGCTCTGAATCCAATAGAGGGGCAGGAAACATAGGAATATGATTTCCCTGATGAGTCTTTAAACCTGATAGAGGTGAATGGATGGAAGCTTTACTTTGATGGAGCAGTCAATCAGAAAGGAGCCGGAGTGGGGGCAATTCTAGTCACACCTGAAGAAGAAAACATCCCTTTGGCCAAGAAGCTGGATTTCAAGGTCACCAATAACATGGCAGAATACGAAGCATGTATATTAAGCTTAGAAGCAGCAATTGCAGCAGGGGCAAAGAACCTCACCATCTATGGGGATTCAATGCTCATCATCAATCAAGCTTCTAAAAACTGGGAGGTCAAAGATGAGAAGCTGAAGCCTTATGTGGAGTACATTCAGATACTCACTCTGAGTATTTCTAATTGTACCTTCACACACTTGCTAAGAGAAGAAAATCAAATCGTTGATGCACTGGCAACCTTAGCATCAATGTGGGACAACCTTGGGAATGTTGCTTTGAAGCCGCTGGTGATGGATCAAGGATTCCTTGTTATCAAGGGGAGTGGGTGATGACAATATATAGACCAAAGGAGAAGCCTTGGTTCTATGAGATTCTCAGATTCCTAGAAAAGAAAGAATACCAAGAAGGAGCCTTAGGAAAGAAAAGGCATGTTTTGAGAATCACTTTGAGGAGCTACACTTACCACGAGGGGATATTGTACAGACGAGCCCCAAATGGGATACTACTTCAATGCCTTGATCAGTATGAAGCAGAAGAAGTCATGAAGGAAATCCATGCTGGGGTTTGTGGACCTCATATGAACGGGCATACTTTGGCTAAAAAGATAATTCGGCAAGGGTATTATTGGGACTCTATGGATAGAGATTACATAAAGCTAGTTAGAAAGTGTCATGAATGCCAATTGCATGGGAATCAGGTTCATTTGCCACCGACTGAATTACACAATCTGACATCTCCTTGGCCTTTCTCAGCTTGGGGAATTGACATTATCAGGGAAATAAGACCAACAACCTCCAACGGGCATAAATATATCGTTGTGGCTATTGAGTATTTCTCCTAGTATGTGGAAGCAATCTCACTGCCAACAGTTACTGCAAAGAGCATGGCTTAGTTCATCAATAAGAAGCTCATCAATAGATTCAAGCAACCACATCATATCATCTCACATAATGGGGTTCAGTTTCAAGGGTAAACAACAGATCTACTGGAGGAAAAAGGGATTGAGCATCACAAGTCTTCACCATATCGACCGCAGGCTAATGGTGCAGTAAAAGCAGCTAACAAGACAATCAAGAAGATTTTGGCTAAGATGGTGAAGACATACAAGGACTTGGCAGATAAGTTACCCTTTGCTATTATGGGTTACAATACAACCACGAGAACTGCCACGGGGGAAACTCCTTATTCCCTTGTGTTTTGAGGTGAAGCGGTGTTGATAATTGAGACCCAGATTTATTCATTAAGAGTGGTATTAGAAGCAGAGATTCCTAAAGCACAGTGGGCTGAATCCAGATACCAACAGCTGTTATCTTTAGAAGAAAGACGAAAGAAAGCTCTGTTGGCCTAAGCACCTTTAATCTATCTTATTTTGAGCTTAACAACCTTAATTATGTATTTAACAAAGTTTCCAAGTGTGTAGGAATGATTAAAATCAAGTTGACACGATGAAAATGTTTCGGACCCATAGCTCACGCTCGCGACCAAAGGATTGCCTCCATGATATATGTTCGCCCCCGCGATGAATGAAATCACGGCCGTGACAAAATGCTCCAGATTGTGCTAAAACTTATGTTTCTTTTTGAAGCTCAATCACCCCCGCGATTAGGGATATCGCCCTTGTGACAAAGTGCTCTAGAAAGCTCTAAACTTCTGTTCTTTTTGGAACACAATCGCCCCCGTGATTCTTGAATCACGCCCGCGGTAAAGTCTTCTAGATAATGCTGAAACTTCTATTTCTATATGTGCATGTGAAATGAAGATCGCCTTTGTGACTAAGCCAAATCGTGATCGCGATACATAATTTCGCCCACGCAAAATTGTGATCAAAGAAACAGAAAGCACAGCCTTATCTACCCAAGTTGGTCGCGCCCGTGAAAATCATATCACTCTTGCGAGCTTCGCTAGATCCTGAGACAAAGTTACCGTTCAACAACTTTTCAAATTTCACCATCGCGACGTCAATTTCACACCTGCGATTCAACGGTAATCCTGAAATTTTTAAAAAGTCAACTATCCGTTGGAAACCTTTTTTAAACTATTTCCAACAGCTAGTTTTGGGGTTTAAGGCTATAAATACCCCTCTTAATTGTGTTTAAATAGAGAACACACATTCTTAGATAGCCAAACTCTTGCAATTAATTTTCCTAAATTTCTTTGTAAATAAATTCATTTGTGAATTTATTGTGTGTGGGTAGTTAGAGCTCTAGAGCATTTGTTGCTTGGGTTGAGTGATCTTTCTACCTTGTACAAGTGTCAATCTTGGTGAGGATTGGGAAACACTTGGATAGGTTTGGTGTTAGCCTTGTAAACACTAGGTTTGGGGTGAACCTTGGTAAACTCTAGGTTTGGAGAGAGCCTTTGAAATTCTCTTTGTAAAGGTTGAAGATAGCCTGTTAAATCTTCATTGTAAAGGTCGTGAGATAGCC
>CANYLF011802701.1:0-12685 GCA_948193215.1 Bocquillonia castaneifolia | reverse complement strand
GGCAAGCAAAAGGAGGTTGACAAAGAGCTTAAGAAAGGGGTGGTAGAGGAAGCTGCCTCGACAGATATTGTAACTGAGCAACTCAAGAAAACCAAGACTAATGCAAGCATATGGGACTTACTTATCTCCTCTGAGTCACATAGGCGGGCATTAGTCAAGGCTTTGACTCAGATACTAGTTCCTGAGACCACTACTCTAGATGAAGTGATAAGGCTCATGACTGAGAGGAAGAAAGGGGAGATAACGTTCTCTAACGAAGACCTACCTTTAGAAGGAAGGGATCACAACAAAGCTTTGTTCATTGTAGCTGAAGTAAATGGGAAGAGAACTTCTTGTGTCATAGTTGATGATGGTTCATCCATTAATGTTTGCCCGTCTAAGCTTCTTTTTAAGATGGGGATAGCTAGAGAAGATTTGAAGCCATCTGACTTGGTTATTCAGGCTTATGATGACTCCAAAAGGGCAATTGAAGGCACATTTACTACAAAGGTTAAAACTGGTCCTATTATTTCAAAAGTTAAGTTCACTGTGTTGGACATCCCAATGACATTTGCTGTCCTTCTTGGTCGACCTTGGTTCCATGCTTTAGGAGTTGTACCATCTACGGTTCATCAAAAGATCAAGTTTCCTTACCAGGATGAAGTTCTGACCATTTCGACTGAACCTGCCACATTAGTTGCTGTGCTGAAAGCTACTCCCCAAGGGATTATTTCACCTATGGGCTTTCAAATTATTGGTATCTTTGATGAACTAGGAAACTCTATGGTTAACCAAATGATGAAGAAGAAGGATTACCTGCCTGCATTGGGGTTGGGGAAGAACCAACAGGGTATCACATAGTTGCTTGACTTCAAGATACAAACAACCAAAGAGGGCTTGGGCTATAAAGGAGAGAAGATAGCTAAAGTTGGCAAGACCCTTGAAGATTTCTTTATTCCAGAGAGTGGTACTATTTACCCAGGAAAGGCTGAACTTGTGGATGTTGGGAAGATTCAGGTACTTGGTTTTGAGATCTTCAAAGACTTGGTGGATGTGCATGATGTGGAGAAGGTGCTGCTTGAGGGAATCCAAGACATGAAGATAGAAGAGCTGATCGACCCCAAGGATGTTGCTGTAATTTCTGAGTTAGATGAGTTCATAGAGAACTCTTTAGTTGATTTATTTTATAAAACTGCTGAAACTGATGTAATAACATCCGATTTGTTTGAGGGCGATTCTGTCTTTCTTTCTAAGGTCAATGATATGAACACCAATTTCGCTTATTTGTGTGATGCTTTACCTGATGGCACTGTGCATTGCATAGATCATACCATAAGCATTTTTGACATTAATTCTGTGCAAACACATTCTATTAATATTGGCACAAAAGAACAAACAAAGGAAATAACTCTAGCATTTGATATTACTGCTAATGAGAGAGAAAAATTTGAAAAAATATTAAATAAAAGAAAAGGTGTATTTGCATGGACCTATGATGACATACCAGGTATTGACAGGATGATCGCCGAACATCGTATCCTTATAGATCCCACCAAGAAGCCAGTCAAACAGAAGCTTCGGAGACTCAGACCAGAATGGGCCAAGCTGATTAAAGAAGAAGTTGAAAAATAGATCATGGCTAGATTATTGGAAGTTATCACTTACCCAGAATGGTTGGCCAATATAGTCCCAGTCACCAAGAAGGATGGAAGGGTCAGGATGTGTGTAGACTAGGGGTGGGCATGGAACGGTTAACGGGTCCATCACCTCTATTTGTAAACCGGTCCATGACAAATCGGTTTTTAATATCATGAACCTAAACCTTAAATTTCAAAACGATTAACCGGTAAATCGGTTAACCATAAAATACGATTCGATTTTTTAGTTTTTCGGTTTCTAACCGTTTTACAATCTCCTAAGAAAAAAATAGTGGTTAACCCTTTTTTTTCAGTTTTTAACCATAAAAATAACACAAAAAATAAAAAATATATATAAT
This sequence comes from Bocquillonia castaneifolia, assembly GCA_948193215.1. Taxonomy (NCBI): domain Eukaryota; kingdom Viridiplantae; phylum Streptophyta; class Magnoliopsida; order Malpighiales; family Euphorbiaceae; genus Bocquillonia; species Bocquillonia castaneifolia. Next base: position 10,710 of record CANYLF011802701.1, on the reverse strand, counting down.
ATTCTTAAAAATATATAAAATATACATGAAAGCTAGATTTTCTTTTCAAGAAATTAATTATATTATATATGTGAATATATATGTGTGCGAAATTATATATAATATATAATTTATAAAATATATATTATATATGAACCGGTTAACCGTTAACCACCAGTTTTTTAATCTCTCAACCCTAAACCTAAACCATTAATCATAAAATATGAATACCTTGAGCCTAAACCTAAACCGATGGACCGGTTAACCATAAAATACGGTTCGGTTTTTCGGCTTTGATTCGGTTAATCAGTTTCACCGGTTTTTTTGCCCACCCCTAGTGTAGACTACAGGAATCTGAACAAAGCATCGCCAAAGGATGATTTCCCTTACCTCACATTGATGTTCTGATTGATAGTGCAGCTGCAAGTGCCATGTATTCCTTTATGGATGGCTTCGCTGGCTACAACCAGATAATGATGGCATTAGTAGACAAGATCAAGACAGCCTTCATCACAGAATGGGGTGTTTACTGCTACAAGGTCATGCCTTTTGGACTCAAGAATGCGGGGGCAACCAACCAAAGGATGGTCACAACTTTATTTCATGACATGATGCACAAGGAAATCGAAGTATATGTAGATGACATGATGGTTAAGTCAGTAACTAGGGAAGATCATTTTGAAGCCTTAGACTGGTTCTTGGCATGAGTTGAAAAGTACAACCTCAGGCTCAACCTAAAGAAATGTATCTTTGGTGTAACTTCCGAAAAGCTCTTGGGACACATTGTGAGTCAGAAGGGGATTGAGGTAGATTCAAACAAAGTAAAAGCCATTTAAAAGATGCCAGTTTCGAAGACTGAGAAAGAGGTTAGAGGATTCCTAGGGAAGATTCAGTACATCATCACATTCATCTCCAGATTAACTACGATCTGTGAGCCCATTTTCAAGTTACTCAGAAAGGGTCAAAAGAGTGAATGGGATGATCAATGTCAGAAAGCATTTGACACGATCAAGCAGTATTTAATGAATCCACATGTCCTTCAACCTCCCAGGGCAAGGAAACCATTAATACTGCACTTGGCCTTGGAAGAAAATGCTATAGGAGCAATGGTTGCTCAAGAAGATGAAGATGGAATAGAGCATGCTATCTACTACCTTAGTAGGAAGCTGTTATCCTATGAAGCAAAATACGACATTGTTCAGAAGACTTGCTTAGCAATAATATGGACAAAATGGAAGCTAAGGCACTACTATTAGTCCTATCAGGTTCTAGATGTGGCAAAAGTTGATCCACTACAGTACCTGTATAAAGTGCCAGTGCTAATAAGGAAACTTGCTAAGTGGCTAGTATTGCTGACTGAGTTTGACATACAGTACCTGACTAAGAAAACTATTAAGGGGAGAGTAGTAGCAGAGTTTCTGGCTCTTAATCCATTAGAAGGGCAAGAAACTTGGGAGTATGAGTTCCCAGATGAGTCACTTAATCTAATAGAAGCGGGCGGATGGAAGCTGTACTTCGACGGAGCAGTGAACCATAAAGGAGCTGGAGTGGGGCAATCTTGATCATGCCTGAAGGTGAAAGTATTCCCTTGGCTAAGAAGTTAGATTTTAAGGTCACTAATAATATGGCTAAATGTGAAGCATGTGCCTTCGGAATGGAAGTAGCTATTGCAGCAGGTGTCAAGAACCTCCCAGTATATGGAGATTCAATGTTAATCATTAACCAAGCTTCAGAAAACTGGGAAGTAAAAGATGAGAAATTGAAGCCTTATGTAGAGTACATTCAGATGCTTACCCTAAGTATTTCTAATTGTACCTTTGCACACCTACCAAGGGAGAAGAATCAAATGGCAGACGTTTTAACAACTTTGGCATCCGTGTGGGACAACCTTAGAGATGTGGCTATGAAACCTCTAGTGATGTGTAGAGCCAGAATTCCTTGCTACCAAGGTGAAAGGGTAATGATTGTGAATGGACCAAAGGAGAAGCCATGGTTCTATGGGATCCTGAAATTCCTAGAGAAGAAGGAGTATCCAGAAGGAGCTAATGGGAAGCAGAAACATGCCTTAAGGGTCAGTTCAAGAAATTACACTTACCATGAGGGAATACTCTACATGAGGGATTTGAATGGAGTGTTACTTTGATGTCTGGATCAATATGAAGCAGAAGAAGTCATGAAGGAGATTCACGCAGGAGTATGTGGACCTCACATGAGCGGGCATACTTTAGCAAAGAAGATAGTCTGGCAAGGGTTCTACTGGGATAAAATGGATAGAGATTGCGTCAACATGGTTAGAAAGTGCCATGAGTGTCAGTTGCACTGGAATAAGATACATTTGCCACCAACTGAGCTTTACAATTTAACATCTCCTTGGCCATTTTCAGCTTGAGGGATAGACATCATTGGAGAGATAAGGCCGACAGCTTCCAATGGTCATAAGTGCATTATAGTGGCCATTGAATACTTTACAAGATATGTGGAAGCCATCTCACTGCCAACGATCACAATAAAGGGTATCGCTAAGTTTATCAATAAGAAGCTCATCAATCAGTTTGGGAAAGCAGATCACATTATTTCTGACAACGGAGTGCAATTCTAAGGAGAAACTACAGATTTGCTAGAAAGGGAAAGGATTGAGCATCACAAGTCCTCGCCCTACAGGCCACAAGCTAACGGAGCAGTTGAAACAGCTAACAAAACTATTAAGAAGATCTTGGCCAAAATGGTGAAGACCTACAAGGATTGGGCAGATAAACTACCTTTTACAATCATGGGTAACAATACAACCGTGCGAAGTGCAACAGGGGAAACACCATATTCATTGGTGTTTGGAGGTGAAGTAGTAATGAAAATTGAATCCCAGCTTCAATCACTGAGAGTAGTACTAGAAGCTCAAATCCCTAAAGCACGATGGGCTAAAGCAAGGTACAAGTAGCTGTTGAAGCAAGCTAGGCCCATTACATTTAATCCTCGAGGGAAGTTCAAGCCAAATTGGGAAGGTCCGTATCTGGTCAAGAAGATCATGTCTAAGGGGGCTGTGAAGATTTCAGTTCTAGAAGGGAATGAGTTCGAGCAACCCATAAACATGGATCATCTTAAGAAATACTACCTTTAGAAAAATGCGTAAAAATAATAAATCCCGTTGAGTTGAAAACCCATTTGGGCGGCTCATGAAAAAATAAGGGAGCCCGCTAGAGTGAAAACCTTGCAAAAAGGCATTCTTGGCAAAAATTAGGGCAAAAAAGCTTGCTAGGGGGAAAACCTCATAAAGTGGCAGTCTAGGCAAAAATTAAGGCAATGAGAGAAGAAAGTAAGGAAGCAGTAAGTGTAAAAGCTAAAGTACGCTTATTGTGCTAATATTAATAAAATGAACCTTTTTGCAAAAGAAGAGTGTCAAATTTTCTTATAGTACTTGATTCTGTGCCTGCATAACTAAAAAGCTAAAACATTGCGTGAATAAATGAGATGGTTATGAGACTCAATTCTTCTTTTGTTTCTTTAGCCACTTGAAATTATCAAAACTTGCATTCATTTCCTTACATCCTCTCTTGCTCTTTTTGCATTATTTCTATTGCTTGTAGCATACAGTTCAGCACCTTTGCCTTCATCATCAGACAGCTTAGCCTGTAAATAAAGCCATACCATGAGATCCATATTTGTAAAATATGAACAGGTCAATAGTAGCACTTACCAGATCAACCCAAGCCTTGTATTCATCGTCAGTAGTTGGTCCTTAGGTGAAGCTCAGATTCCTTGCAAAAGATCTACTAACCCAGCAAGAACAGATCTCCCTCAAAAAGAATGTGGTAACAACATAAGGTGTAAAGGACGGAACAGGATGCAGTATTCTTTGAACCTTGCCATACTGCCTACATACTCTGGATGGGGTATAAAAGGTGACAGTACCAAAGTTAGCAATCTACACACAGTTGTCTATCATAGAGGTAGTGACAAAGCTCAATTTCCACCATAGATAATGCCAGCAGATCAACTCCTCATTCTTGGATAGGAGAAAGTTGGTCCAACCACCAGAAACCTTTAATGTAGCACGTTCAGTCTTGGATAACACGTGTCCTCTAGCTTAAAACTGTCGAGGCCTGTAAGTTGTAGGGTTCGCTGGGGGCATCAATACGCCTAGCTTTTCCTTCAACTAGATTTGGTTTAAGAGGTAAATTAGTCAAAGTCAATGGAAGGGAACATAGAACAGAGATAAGGGATGCATACCTGAAGTAGTAATGGGCTACCTCGAAGGCGCTGAGTATGCTTGATGGAGTCTAAACCAACAATGGTTTCAGCTAGGATGATAGGGAAAGGGTTATGGCTGCTTTCAACTTGTTCGAGAACATGAGTAATCTGGAAATTACCTCTCCCTTCAGTACAAACTAGTAAGAATTGGGCATAAAGGCAGAAGCTAGTGATCCTTTGCCAAGACCTGCTATTCTTTGGCTTAGAACTCCCTAATTCCAACAAGGGTTGAGTCAGGAGGGACTGATCTTCAATACATAGAAGTATCTGACCTAGGGTTACTCCAAAGAAACCAGCAAGGAATTCTGGAGTTTGATTATTAGCAGAAGGCAATGCTAGGGGAGCGTTGGAACGATGTAGGTTGATAAGAATGCCTTCGAATTCTTTAAACAGGGGGTATAGCTCAACTCCGTTGAAGCGAAAGACATGATGTTTGATACTCCAGCATTCCGCAGCTGCATGAAGGAGTTTGATGTCGAACGAGAAATTCAGGAAAGCTCTAAACTCTGCTAGGTGGTATTGGTCCAAGGAATTCTAGGTTTTAGTTTCCATGCTTCCTAGATATTTTCTAAGAGAGTTTGCAGACTTTCGAAACATCTTTGAACCTTTAAAGAGGGTCTTTAGTGTTTTCTAATGATTTAAAGCTGCCCTAGAAGGTTCTATTTATAAACCACAAAGTCTGGGGAAGTCCTGGTTCGAAAAGGAGTCAAAATAGAGTGAAAAATCACGGAGAAAGGCCCAAGAAATAAAAGACATTCATTTTGGAACAACGCTAGTTGGAAAGTGGCGTTGCCACCAAAAGCCAGTCCTTGAGTGGTGTTGGGCCCTAGCTCAATTCCTTTCGGTAATTCGATGATTAACGTAAATTTTTGGGGTTCTAGGAGGATTCCATGCACAACATTTCATACATACATGATTAGAAACCATAAGAAATACATACATGCATACATAAATCCACAAAACCATGAGCGCACATATGTATTAGCTAGAAAGTTTGCATGCATTCACTGATAAAGTGTAGGGAACATATATACATACATAATGTTGAACAATCATTCATACATCCACATGTTTGTATCAAGTGTATAAAATATAGGTACATATCAAGAAAAACAAGTTCAAATACAGAAGCAAAGTCATCTACTCGTCCTCGTTCTCCTCCTCATCCTCAGACTCCTCAAAGTCCTCCTCATCAACATCCGCTGGCTGACTCTCAGTCTCACCACCAGCATGCTGCTCACTAGTCTGGGCTCCACCAGTTCCCTCAACTGGAATATCTAATGCTGCAAGCTGAGCCTTCAACTCAGCCACCATCCTGCAAGAAAAGCTATGAGCCTGTCTCCATGTATCACAGGTCTCTACCAGATGGGCCTTGCTAGCCTGAAAGTATGTTGATAGCCGGGAAACCTCATCGATAGGAACCTGGGTGAATAAAAGAGTTAGAATCTAAAGGCAAGAATAAAATGAGGAAAAAAAATGTCAAGACGACTTACATGAGTACATCCATCTGTATAAGAAATGGAAGGATCAGTTGTAGGATGAAAGGTATGCTCAACTAGGCCAGCAACAGTCCTATAATGAACTTAAAGCCCAGGATACTCAGTAAAGTGACCTGGCACCACATCCCCTTGACTGCTGGATGGACGAGGTATAGCAGCCTCTGAACTATGCATAGCTCCTCTAGTGGAAGCACAGGTCCTCCTACTCTACCCGGGGGCAACAACTGGCCCAGGACTGGGGGCATAATCATCATCATCATCAGAGCCTTCAGAATCTCCATCATCCTCATCCTTATCAGAACTGGAGAAGGTCACAACACCCATAAATATCTAAAAAGAGAAAGTGGTTGTGAGTCATGTAACGAAGGCATACAAAAAAATGAAGAAAAGATTGCATCTTACCTTGGCAAGCATCCTAGCTAACAAAGGTAGAGCCGAGAGACATCTCACATGCAAGAAAGAAGTGTAATCCTTAGAGCGGGAAAGAAAGGATGTACACTTGAAGCCATCAAGGGCTGCAGCTAGAGAATGGTTCTTCAGCTCATGTCCCTAGAACATGTCAATAGGAAGATCACGAGGTCGTCTACGAAAGCCGGTCATATACTGCCGTCGAGTCCTCTCTCCCCGGAACCATATCCTAAGTTCTGGACCCTCTAAGAGAATCCTTAAATCATCCTTAGGCAAGGATGCAATGACATAGGGTGGCAATCCCTCCATCGGGCCCATCCATCCCTTGTCAAGCTGAAAAGAAAGAATCAAGGTAAGTATTTCAAACTCATGTCAATTGCTTTAAACTAACAAGTTTGTTTTCATTTGTTTTACCCTAGAAGCAGTCAGCGAGTTAAGGAACACGCGATGACCATTTACGTCAGCAGTATGGATGCACAGTCACTGCAAACCCTAATGTCTGAGGACAGGGAATGTATATCTATGCTCCAGTGGGAAAAACTGGCAAATCAAGCCCAACTCAATAGCCTAGACCTGTAAAGAAAGAGTTAGAGAAGTATAAAGCTAGTAAAGCAATTAAGGAAAGCAAGAGGTGAAGTAACTCACATGAGTGGCATGTCAGAAGCTACAAAATTTCACACCACCACGAGCAACCCTATCCATATAGAGGTATAGATAGGCCAAAGTGGGGGAGCCCCAATCATATCTGCTCATCTGATCAAAATCCCTCAAGATAGGGATGGAATGCAAGCTGATGGTAAAGTTTGTATCACAGAAGATGGTGCTACCCAGTAGATATAAAATTAAGACACGGGCCATCTGCTCAAAACTCTAGTCGAACTCTGGCCTGTAGCTCGAAAGATGTATGGCTAATGAATCCATATAGAGCTTCTTGGAGCTCTTCCTCCCGAGGACCATGCCTAGCATCCTAAGGATATACTCGCTCTGAACATCACGATGGACTGAGTATATCCCTCCATCCCAGAAGATCCACTCACCAGCACAAGCTAATCCAGTGATAGTAGAGAAAGAAGCTGGGGATATAGTAAACTCCCCACATGGCAGCTGGAATGTGTGGGTAGTGTCAAACCATCGCTCCATCAATGCCTGCATGGAACAACGATCACATTTGGAGCTCACATGCTCATACATATTCTCAGGACACATGGAAAGAAGAGGGCCAAATCCAACCTGGAGCACTAGAGCCTGTACACCTAAAGGTAATCCTCTCCAAACTACTCGCACCTTGGAGAAATTTCCATTATATGTGAAAGTAGTCTCATCCCCCTGTAAGACAAATAGCAGGTATGTTTCCTAACTTAGTCATCTAATTTCCTGAGTGCATATTTATTCCTAACCTTGGACGCCAACAAAACATTCATTCATTCATAATTGCATTTTACACTCCTTCATGATTACATTTATTTATAATTAAGTTTGACATTCATTCATTCATAATTAACATCTACTCATGCATAATTGTATTTAATTATTCATGTATTTATCATTAAATTGTGTCATTTATTATTCATACATTATTTGAACATTGTTTTAAAATCATTTGTACATTAATAATTCATTTAAACTCATTTTTATCATATTTTATCATAATTTGTCCATAAAATGTATAAATCATGTCTAAATCATTCTTAACTTGCATATATCAGTCTATTTTTTCATGAAAAATCATCAAAACATGTATCGGAGGACTGTTCGAAGTCCAAAATCACTGCCGGGACCAGAACTGGGCTCAACGCTAGTCCCAGCAGTGGCGTTACCACCAACGCTGGTCATACAACTGGCGTTGGGGGCAACGCCACTCGTGGTAGTTGCGTTCGGCTCCAATCAGTCATGTTGGCCACCAATTCAATTTTATTTTGTAGATTTTTGACAAATTTCACAATGCCCAGTCAAAATTTAGTTAAAATGAAGTGTTTAGACACTTACCCGGTCTCCGATCGAGCCACAAAGGTTGAATCTGGCATTTGACAGTGGAGAAATCCTTCCTCCTCTCTAAATTCCACCTGAATCAGCTTTTAATACCTCCTCTCTAACCCGAAAGAGGCTAATCGGGTTCCAGACGGGTTCTTAGTCCAGATTATCAACCATTTTGCTTTTTGTTTGAGTTAATTTGGTTAAGAAATGAAGAAATGAGAGAGAATTGAAGTTTTGGCTAAAATTTTTCAATTTCTTTGCAAAAAATAGAACAGCCCGCCAACTTATATGCCAATTTGGCAAATTACCGCTTTGGTCCTTGAAGAAAATTTTCAAATAAGGATAGAAGTTTAGTTGCAAATAGGTCCTAAATCAAAATTAAGGCTAAAGGAGGCCAATTTGAGTCCAATTAGGGGCAAATTTCAGAGAATTAGTAGGAATAACAGTCAATTATAGTTAGAATGACAGATGATTACAGAAGAAATGACAGACAGTACAGAAAATTCCTTTATTAGAAATTTCTTTTCTTATTTCAAAGTTATAAGATATTTGGAGTGAGTATGGGCATATAAATGGTCATTTTATTTCAGAAAGATAATTTTTCCCCAGTGAGAGTAATGTCAGAAATATTTCGAGGGAGTTTTCTTTTCCCCAGAGGAGTCATGTCTAGTGCAATTATTGCAATAACTTGTATTCCCCAGTGGAGTTATTCTAATTAATAATCAAAGAAAGAAATTCTTTTCCTAAAGCAGAGTAATTTTATAGGATTATTCTGGCAAAAGAGGAAACATCCCCAGTAAAGTCCAGAAGATTTAGCAGAATCAGAGTATGAGTCACTGAGGTAAGTGTCTAAACTCTATCTCTTTTAAAATAATAACTTTTCCGTGCCAAACTCTAATGAGGCCAAACACATTTTATGCCAAACGCCAATAAGGCCAAACGCATTCCTAGCAGAAGGCCGATAGTGCCGGATGCTATTCCTAGCAGAAGGCCGATAGTACCGGATGCTATTCCTAGCAGAAAGTCGATAGTGCCGGATGCTATTATTTGTTGAAGGCCGATAGTGCTGGATGCTATCCTTGTTTAAGGCCGATATTGCCTGATACTTTTTCACAAAAGGCCGATAGTGCCAGATGCATACCCTCCTGACGGCCGATAGTGCCGGATGCTATTCCTTGTTGAAAGCTGATAGTGCTAGATGCTATTTCCTATTGAAGGCCGATAGTGCCGGATATTTATTTCTCTAAAGACTTATAGTGATAAAGGCCGATAGTTGAAGTAGTAAACCCTGTTCCAAATTTTGGGAATTTTATTTAGGGAACCCTAATAGTCGAGTTAGGGAAATCCCCATGGAGTTGGTCAAGGCAGCTGAGGTCCAAGATCAAATTCCTAAAACCCTGACATTCGAGTAAGGTAAATCCCCATAGAGTTAAACCAAGGCAGCCGAGGTCCAAGGTTAAGCTTCGCACACCGAAGTCGAGGCACGTAATTCTTTCCAAAAATTATGTGTTTTGGCTTTGTCACCATTTTCCATATTATTGGATAATACTACAAACCTCTGACAAAGCGGGGGCAAACTATTAACACCTAATTTTTGACACAGGAATACAGAAGCGGCTCGGAGACCTAGTGATGATCGTTCATGTTCTAAGTAGCATGAATTGAGTTTAATTTACTTTTTAGAGATTATATTTACTTCATTTTGAGTGTTTTCTAAGCTTGCATAGCACGTTTTTCTCCAAAATCCGGTTTTGAGCATAAATGATGCATTTTTCAGACGGTTTTCATCATAACTTTTTCAAAAAGTGTCCAAATGACTTGAAATTTCATTGGTTGATAGTTGAGGCCATTTCAAACATTTTCTCAATTTTAAGTTTTTGTAAAATCAGACGTTTTGAGGCCCAAAAGGGCCCAACGCCACTTTAGAGAGTGGAATTGGGCCCAACGCCACTCTTCCCAGTGGAGTTGGCCCAACGCCACTCATATGACTGACGCTGGGCTCAACGCCACAAGGAAGACTGGCGTTGGGCCCCCAATTCCAGTCAGTCATTCTCAGTAGTAAAAAGCCCATTTTCGGGCTGTTTCAGCCCGGAATGGCCCGTACGAGTCCTACACACATCCCAAAGCTCTGGAGGGCTATTATTGTCCAGAAAATCCTTTGCTTTAGGCTCAGGTCATTGAATTTTAGTAGGAAACTGATTGTGGTAACCCTAGCTTAAGTTTTAAGCTATTACGGCTATAAATACCGGACTAAAACTAGGTTTTGGGGGGAGGCAGCCATTCCCTATGAATATAGGGTTTTGAAATCAGATTCTAATGCTCTGAAGCTCATTCATAAGCTAAAAACACTCTATTTACATGGTTTTCACATTACAAACATAAAAACACATAAAAAGCTTGCATCTTCTCCATTCAAAGGTGTTTTTGAGGTTTCTAATCTATTCAAAGAAGTCTCCAGCAACCTTTAATCATTGAAAAGTAATAGTCAAGTCACTCAAACCAAGATCTGAGGGTTATCAAGCGATTCTAGGTGATTTCTTGAAAGGTAAGTCGCCGTAATCCTTTGTTTTCTTTATGTTTTCATTGTCTTCATTGTTTTCATGTC
>CANYLF011802399.1:0-11385 GCA_948193215.1 Bocquillonia castaneifolia | reverse complement strand
ATGTTCTTGGCACCCATTTAGATAATTATGTCTATTAGAAATAATAATCTTTCAAACTGATGTGTATGTTCTTAGTGCCCCTTTTAGACCATCATGTCTATTCAAAAATAACTATCACAAATTTTGAAAATGTTTCAACATAAATTTTACAACAATAAAGAGATGGAAAAAAAAAGCCAAAACTACATACACATCGACCAGTACATTATGAGACCCATAAAAATCATTAGCTGCATGTTTATTCACAAAATTTTCTTCGCATGCATGTTCATGTTGAATTAAGTAAAATTTACTATTCATAATATAATTAATTTGTTTTACTATTTCTATTTTATTATGTATTTTTCGCAAATGATGGAATAAGAAAATTTACTTCAACGGGTTAAATTAAAGCTTCCATCAAGAAAAATAAAAACTATAGAGAGTGGGTTACCTAGGGGCCAGGAGGACCGATAGGTGCCTTAAGAGACGAGCCGCATAAGGGACTACTCCTATCAAAATGTTAGAGGGGCTAAAGCCTACTCAAGCCCACTATAATTACGATGCTGTTTTCCGTCTCTAAAATGTTAGGGACTATGGTGCATCAAAGCCTCCTATAGTTAGGCCCATGTTTCTCACCTCTAAAACCTGGACTGCCTTTTCATATTTATGCTAATAAAACTATAATTTATTGGTGATTTCTTGTGCAATAAACAAGATTCTGTTTGCAGGCAAAATAATGCAAATATAAATTGACATAGTAACCAACCTTTTGCCCTCTTTTAATTAGGGGAGAATCTTTCTTACTTTCTTTCAATCCTAAAAGGGAGAATCTATATCTTTACATCATTATTTTTTTTTTTTCCGAAATTTGGTTTGATTTGGTTTAAAATTTAAAGAAAGAAGTGATTAATATGGGCCCTAAGAATTATTTTTAAAAATCAAACAAAAAAATATTAAAAAGCATGGAAAAGCAAAGGAATATAATTAGGAGGACTGCTGCCACCGGTATCAATTACTTTAAGCTCTGGCTCATTTGGCTCTATTTGCGTTAAAAAAAGAGGAGAAATTTGAAAGGGGCATTGCATATCTTAAGTACATCATCAATCCTCTATACATCTATAAGAACAACCACCTGAATATCTTCCACGTAAATGCTGATCTAAATTGAATTAGAATTACAGCATAATCGAGTTGACAAGTTGAAATTTTGATAACCGTTTCTTTCTTTAAAAAAGTTCAGATGTTTGCAAAATTGTTATTTATAGAACTACAATAATTTGGTTTATGAATGGCTATTAGGCTAGGCTTCTTCACTGCTATTTGAGCATTATTGATTTGTTCACTCTGTAAAACAGTATGAAAAAGTTAATTGTAGATTCTTTTGCTGGTCTTAGTATTATATGATATGTTTAGTTCCCATGTACATTAGCAAAATGAAAGCGAAAATATACATCAATAATCCATTTTCTGTGCAAGTATAAATATATAATATATCTATATACCTGTGACTCTCAATTAAGTGAAAAATGCCACTCCTAATCCTTTTTTTGGTTTCTTTCTGGGCCTACATTCTTCAACCAGTAAACAACTTCATTGATTGTTGGCCTCTTAAAAGGGTTCTGGTTGACACACATACAAGCAACATCAAGCACTTGCAGCATTTCATCATCAAACCCCTTTCCTCTCAGCAGAGGATCAAAGATTTGATCTTGTTTCCCCTCATTTCGCATTTGCATAACCCAACCGACCAATTCTCTTGACACCTTTGGCTTGAATAGTTCAACTGGTCTTTTCCCAGTAAGCAGCTCAAGCATTACAACCCCAAAACTGTACATGTCTCCTCTCAGTGTTGCCACCCATGCTTGCCCGTATTCTGGAGGGATGTAACCTAAAGTACCAACAAGCTCAGTTGTAACATGTGTCTGATAAGGAAGAATTAACCTCGACAATCCGAAATCTGCTACATGTGCTTCGAACTTATCATCAAGAAGGATGTTACTAGACTTGATGTCTCGATGAACGATGTGAGGATCGCATATTTGGTGCATATAAGCAAGACCACAACTTGCTCCTCTTGCTATCTTCAGTCGGGTTGGCCAATCCAACTGTGATGCACCGTCAGCCTTCTCATGTAACCAGCAATCTAAACTCCCATTCTCCATGTAGGAGTATATAAGCAGCCTGAAACCTTCATATACACAATAGCCTTGCAGTGAAACCAGGTTCTCATGTTGAGCAGTGGACAAAGCCTCTACCTCTGCTTTGAATTCCCTTTCCATAAGCCCCATGTCTCCTGAGAGTTTCTTGATAGCCAGAGCTGTCCCATTTTCCAATGTCGCCTTATAGACCAATCCGAAACCTCCACAGCCAACAATGTTTGCCTGATTGAAATTGTCAGTGGCTTTTAGGAGTTCAGATATAGTCAGATCCTTGAGATCATTAGTATTGTTTTGGAACAATACAACAAGATTAGCATCCTTGTCAGCTTCAAATTGCATGCTCGAGTTACTGGGAAGTGTATCCATCATCTCTATATTGTCACTGTCGCCCCCTGGAATGATCCTTCTCTTTGACAATATCCACACTGCAAGCACTGCTATAAATAAGCCAGTCCCAGAACAGGAACCAAGAACAAGCCCAACTACCAGTTTTGTGTTTGTGCTTTTGTGAGGTGCTGGAGGATGGATCGGTACTGATGGAGTGGAGCAAGAACGCTGCAAAATAGGACCACAAAGTCCTGGATTTCCTGCGAAGCTCAGAGCAGAAAACGTATCGAACTGACCTCCGGATGGTATAGGCCCTTGAAGATTGTTATCTTTGACGCTAAATGAAGACAAGAAATGAAGCCCTTTCAGAGATGAAGGGATAACTCCAGTTAATTGGTTTTCAGAGAGATCTATTTTCTCTAAATTGGTGAGTTTTGATAGTTCATCAGGTATGTTGCCAGAGAAGTTATTACTACTCAAATCTAAAACATGGAGAAACTTCAACTGCCCAATTTCTACTGGGATATCACCACTAAGGTGATTATTTTCCAAGTAAATTGCAGGTGGCAAGCTAGACAACTGATTGTACTGCTGATAGGTAGCATTATTAGGCTGAGCAAACACAGGCAATGGAAGATAACTCCGGGAAACTAGTTCTTTAGGACCCTGAAATGCTAGTGTTGGCAATCCAGCAAGTTCCTTTGGAAATTCTCCAGATAACAAGTTACGAGACAAGTCTATGTAGAAAAGATTTGGCAAAGTACCCAACCAGACAGGAATTGAACCTGTGATTTGATTACAGGACAGGTCCAAGACCTCTAGGTTTTGGAGCTTGGCTAGCCATGAGGGTACTTGACCAGAGAGTTGTGAAGCACCCAGAGCCAAAACCTGGAGATCCTGGAATCCATTTGAATTAATAGCACTTTCATCCGGTATGGTTTCATTCATAAAATTCATCGAAAGAATAAGAGTGGTAAGGTTCTTGCAACCCATCATGATTTGTATAGCTCCAGTGAGGTTGGTTAGATTGTTGGAAGAAAGTGAGAGAAAAGACAGAGACTCCAGTGCTTGTATGTCAGGTAAAATTTGTCCCTCAAGCTGATTATAGGCAAGCCTAACTGCTTTGAGTGATTTGCATGCATAAAGCTTGGTGGGCAAATTACCTGTGAATTTGTTGTTACCAAGATCAAGGATGCAAAGTTGGAGAAGTGTGGAGAAATCAAAGTCCTTTAGCTTCCCTTCCAATAAATTCACCCGCAAATTCAAAGTAACTAGTTTAGTGCAATTCATCAGAGATGGAGGCAGAGTACCTGAAAGATTATTGATGTGAAGCTGCAACTTTTCCAATTTGGATAGCTTCCCAATATCTCTAGGAATGGAACCAGTCAAATTATTGGAGTAGAGATCCAGAATCCTGAGGTTACTGAGACTGACCAATGAATCACTGATGGTACCAGAAAGATTGTTGAGATGTAAAGACAGTTGTTCAAGCAAGACAGCCTTGTAAATATCATCAGGTATAGTCCCAGAAAGTTTATTGAAACCTGCAGAGAAAATCCTCAGATTGGAACATTCCCCTATTCCAAAGGGAATATTGCCACTGAAATCATTATAGGAGAAGTCAAGTACTGTCATGGACCTAAAAGAAACCTTGCATATGTTGGATGGTAATTGACCTGTGAAGCTATTATTGCTAACGTTAAAGCTACTCAAGTTCCCAGCAACTTGGAGAAGAGAATCGGATGGAATTATCCCACTTAATTGGTTACTAGACAAGTCCACTATCTGGATACCCAAGTTGGTAGTCTTATTATCAAGATTAGAAGGAAATTCCCCATTAAAATGATTAAAACTCAGATCAAGAATCTGTAAACTATCAAGAGAAGAGAATCCTTTGGGAAGAGAACCAAAGAGTTTATTATGGGACAAATTGAGATGAGATAAATAAGTGAGATTAACAATAGAATGAGGAAGAACACCAATTACACCCCTAAAGGGTAGCAAAAGATGAGTGACTCTATCATCGATACTTCTACACTGAATTCCTTCCCAATTACAACAATCACCAGAAGGAGACCAATTCAAAGAAGGAACAGATGATAAATTGGAATAAAAGGGTAGTAAAGAATCATAATCCTGTTGATTACAAGCAGCAGAAACAACAGAGGAAGAAGGCAAAAATAGTAACTTCAATATTGTCAAAACCAACAAAACCATAACTAAAGGAGAAGACTTTGTTGATTCTCTTGGTCTGAAAACAATACCCAACAAAGCAAAACAAAGAAAGATGCAATCTTTAACATCAATCAAAAAAGTCCCTATCATTGGGACAATAAAGAGAGAAAATCAAGAACAAGATTTTGAAGGAGAAGGAGAAGGAGAAGAAAGGAAGTAAGAGGCCAAGTGAATGACCATCTGAAGAGAATAACAGAGATTTGGAGATAACAAAAGAGAAACTGCCATTGACCAAAAGAAAGAAATGAAAAGAAAAGCAAAACGAGTGTTAAGAGAGAAAGAGAATAGGGACAAATGGGATTGTGGGGACAATGCAATGCATGAACATTTTATTTTAGTCTGTGATATTATAATGACACTAACCAATATAAAATAGTAACATTATTTTAATAGTAGTCAGTAGTAAAGTAAAACCCATCACAGGAAAATTTGAAAAAAGAAAAACAAAAAGATTCATCACGCATTCACAGTATTACTTAAAGAACACCTAGTAGGCGTTTACTTTTGGGGACGATGGTAGTGCGGGAGGTGGTGGACTTTCTTTTCTTTTTCTTTGGATTATGATTTGATTGATTGATTGATCACCATAATAAAACCTATAACAGTAGACCAGCCAACCGTGTGTTTTACATTTGGCTCCTCCCAGCAGAAATTTACCGGATGGTTATTGGTTGAGGAAATAGGTGCATTGTGAAAAAAAAAAAAAAAACAGGAACAATACATTTGGATTTTGGAGAGACTGGACCTGGGGTGTGCAAAAATCAAACCGAACCGCTAAATCTGGTTTGGTTCAGTTTGGCAGTTTGGTTTAGTTTTATTTTAAAAAATTGATTTTTAGTTTTTTGTTTGGTTTCTCTATTTAGTGTGTATGTATATATATATAATATAATAAATATTTATAAAAAATAAAACCAACCAAATTGAAATAAATCAAATCATTTAGGTTGGTTTGGTTTTGACTCAAGGATTGGTTCAGTTGGTTTTGATTTCTCCCAACTAGGACCGAACTGACACACAATCCTTAACATGGTTATTTAAAAGGACCAACATAGACCGAGTACACTGGACCTATTCATGGTTAGAAACTAAATTAAGACTTTAATTTTCTAAATGGGATGATTTTGATTTAAATTTCAATTTTGGTTTCAAAATTAACAGTTTTAATTTGATTTTGAATCATTTAAAAAGCTCAAGAATATTAAAATTATGGTTTGAAATCATAATTGACTCGTATAAAAAATTTCATATCAAAATTAATTAAAATAAATTTTTTATAAGGAGATAAATATTGGATAATAATGAGAGGGATTTTTTGTTATAAAAATTAAAGTTCCGAGGGTTTCTTGTTACAAATCAAAGTTGAAAGACCATAATATTACAATGAACAAAATTCAAGAACCGTGAGTGTAATTAAACACTTGCTTCCCCTAACAATCCATAAATAAAAGTTTAAGGATCCTTATTACTCCTTTTTCTTTTCTTTTGAAGTTAAATTATTCCTTCTTAAAATATCTCATTTTGCTAACAAAAAGTAAAAATAAAATATTAATAAGATCTAAAATCCAGCTACTCGGTTAATATCAGTCACTTTAAATATGGTTAGATTAAAATCCATATGTGATACAACGTGAATTTTGACACACTATCCCTTTGTTTAACCCACCTAATTCAATTCAATAAATTCATTACTTCTATTTTTAAAAGAAAAAAAAATCTTTTTTAGTGGCTAAATCTCCCTGTATACGGTCATATGGAACCACCGCGTAGATTACATATAGACCCACTAGTTGGTTTCATAAGAATATTTGTTTATGTATTTTAGTGTCATCTAACATGGTTGGCTTGACTTTTCAAAATAAAAATAACAGGGTTGGAAGCTTGACCCTCACTTTCTTGTTATTATTATTATTTATGTGTGTGGAGGAGGGTGTTGTGTTGCGTTGAGTTGGTTGGATGGTTGCTGAATTTTTTTTACTTATAAATTTTAATTACAATTTAGAAATTGTAGTATTATAAAAAGAAAGGAAATGGGGAAAATGGGTGTTTGAAGAGATGGGTAATGGTAGTAGCAAGTGGCAGACAAAAACTAGTGGTATTATATTTGCATAAATAAATAAAGATATAGCTTAGCCTTAGCTTACCATCATCAACTAAAATTTGAACCAACTTACCATTACTAATACTTGCCAATAAAAATTTATATTTCTGCTTAACGGTCAGCCTACACTTAAATCAATCTGAGTATACCCCAATTTTGCCATTTGTTATCCCCCCAACAAAAAAAAAGGTGTTAAATGGGGCCATTTATAGATTAAAATACATAAAGACGACATATATACAAGTCTAATAAAAGCAGAGGCAAAGAATAAAAGGTTAAAAAAAATAATAATGTTAAAATTGGTCGGTCCAAATAAAAACAAAAATAATGTTGAATTATGCATTAGTATAAAATAAAATAGCACGTAAATACTATCCTGGGTTGCACTATGGAAACTCCTCCTTTTCATACTTCCTCTACTGTAAACGACGTCGCTTAATTGTGGTAGGCTGGATTCTATTGCTTTGTCTGGGCTGGGGGCCTGACAGTGTATTGAGAAAAATAAGCTTTATGAGTCTTGGAGATAGTTTTTGTCGAATTAATTAGGAACTTAAAAGATTTTAGCTTAAGGTGCATTGAAATCGTCTCTATTTCTATTCTTAAAATTAAATTTTCTATACCCAGGTTTAGTTCAGTGGTAGAGACATTGTAATCAATTCGAGAGTCTCATATTTGAAATAATGCATAAATTTAATTTTTTGAATTCAGTTTTTAGAAGATTATTACAGAAGCAACCAATTAAATTAATTTGATTTAAGCATGTCTAGAAGTATAGTCTAGATATTAATTTAATAAAATTATTTATATACATTAAACAAACAAGTATGCGGTGCACATACAGGTCTCAGCCAATTTCCTTATCCATCAGTAATCAGAGATGTGTCTAATCAAATAAAAGACCAGAATGGCCATTATCTGTCATCAATGCCAACATAACAAGGCCTTTTGCAGCATCTTCATGATGAGAAAATCGGACCCGATAGAGCAAGAATATAGCTAATAATTTAAGAAAATAAAGATAAAGAAAAGCAGAATAATAGAACCCACAGATTTTACGTGAAAAACGCCTAAATAAATTAGGGTAAAAACCACGGGCAAGGACAAAAGAATTTCACTATGAGAAAATAATAGGAGTTACAACATCTTTATTTATAAAGAAGAAACACTCAAAAACTTTCTCTTTATAATAGGAGAAAATAATCACTCAACTCTCTAATATTTTTCTCTACCTCTCTTTATATAATTTCTCTCTGGAATGGGATAAATTTCCTTCTAACATCCCCTGCCTATTTATAGGTAGGGGATTACGCTTATAAACACGTAGTACAACTACAACCACCTAAAGAGCACCGAAAATCACCAAAAAAGAAAGAATTTCTTTCTTTCTTTCTTTCTTTGGTCCATAATTGCGGCTCCTAACAATCTCTCACTTGAAGATTTGATTGAGAATCAATCAGATCTTCACATCATTCTTTCTTCATTGCATTTTCATGTTGCTCATGCTTCTGTCAGGCCATTAGAAGAGCGATATCAAATAAACTTGTCAGTGTTGATTGCCTTTATTATAAAGTGTGCTAGGTTGTCTTTAGTATGAATTTTCTACATATCCTCAGTGCCCTCTTCCACTTTCTCATGAACGAAGTGATACTGGACTCGTATGTGCTTTGACTTGGAATGAAAAGTTGGATTTCTTGCGAGATGCAAGGCACTCTGACTGTCACAGAACAAAGGAATACTCTTTTGTTTGTGCCCAAGTTCCTTCATTATCATTTTTAACCATACTGTTTCCTTACTAGCTTGTGTAGCTATTACATATTCTGCTTCTGTTGTTGAGGTTGCCACAACTGACTACAATTTTGATGCCCAGCTCACAGCTCCGCCAGTAAGTGTGAACACATACCCTGTAGTAGATTTGCTTCTATCAAGATCACTTGCATAATCTGAGTCAACATATCCTTTGAAAATAAAGTCTGATCCTTCATAACACAATGCAAAATCTAAGGTTTCCCTAATATATCTTAGGATCCTCTTTACAGCATTCCAATGCTCTCTGCCAAGATTCGCTATGTACCAACTAACTACTTCCACTGCATGTGCAATGTCTGGTCGTGTACAAATCATTACGAACATTAGACTCCCTATTGTTGATGCATACGGTACTCGAGTTATTTCCATCATTCTTCATTGCTAGGACTTATATTGGAAGATAACTTGAAACTAACAGGAAGTGGGGTAGAAATTGACTTACAATCTTGCATATTGAAGCATCACAAGACATTCTTTAAATAATTTTTTGGAGAAAGCCAAATCTTCCTATTGTTTCTGTCTCGGTGAATTTGCATCCCTAGAATCTTGTTTTCCGGTCCCAAGTCCTTCATTTCAAATTTCCTAGCCAACTACGCCTTCAATTTTTTAATATGATCATTGTTGGGGCCTGTAACCAACATGTCATCTACATACAACAGCAAGATAATGAAATCACTTTTACCAAACCTCTTAAAATATGCACAATGGTCTACATTAAGTCTGTTGTATCCAGGGCTCATGATGAAGGAATCAAATCTCTTATACCAAACCTCGGAGCCTGCTTCAGAAGGTACAGAGATTTGTTCAACCTGCAAACCAAGTTCTACTTTCCTTTTTCTTTAAAACCTTCCGGTTGGAGCATATAAATCTCCTCCTCAAGATCTCCATGAAGAAAAGCTGTTTTCACATCTAGCTGCTCTAGATGTAAGTCAAATGTAGCACATATTGCCAGGACTACTCGAACAGTTGTCAGTTGAACCAGAGGGGAAAATATTTCATTGAAGTCAATCCCCTCTTTCTGAGCATATCCTTTCACCACCAATCTTGCACGAAATTGCTCCACTTAATCATCACTATTTCTTTTGATCTTAAAGACCCATTTATTGCAATTGCTTTTCTTCCTTGTGGTAGTGATACGAGCTCCCAAGTCTTGTTTTTATGTAGAGTTTCCATTTCTTCTTACATTGCTGCCATACACTGAGATGTATCTAAACACTCATTGCTTCTTGGAGAGTTGATGGCTCCCCTTCCTCAGTTAGAAGACAGTATGCAACATTATTGCCCATAAGATAATCTTTATGCCAGGTTGGTATAAGTTTTGCACGTTTTCGCTTTCCAAGTTCTAACTCTTCAGACTCGGTTGGCTCTTCATCTTCAAACTTAGTTAGCTCTTCCTCTTGGTCCTCTAGTGCTGTTTCAGAAGAATCTTCTTCTTCAGATTTCCTTTCCACCTGTACAGTTGTAGTCTCTGAGCTTTCTTTTGAAGTGATATCATCTTCTCCCTTCAATTTATCTTCTAAAAAGATAACATCCCTACTGACTATAACCTTGCGGGCAGTGGGATCTCACAGGCGATAGCCTTTTACACCATCAGCATATCCCAAGAACAAACACTTCCTGGATTTTGGATCTAACTTTGTAGTTTCTCGGGCATTGTATATCACGTACACAGGACTTCCAAATATATAGAGGTTTGAATAATCAACTTGCTTCCCAGTCCACATCTCCATCGGTGTCTTTTGATCAATTGTTGTAGTTGGAGACCGGTTAATTACATAACATGCGGTTGATAATCGGGTTTTATTCTAACTAAATCAATGGGTTTTTAATGCAATTCTCCTTCATTTTGAGTTTAATTAGCACTTATTTTGTTATATTTTTGTAATTTGCAGTTCTACGGTCGTATAGGATCATACCGGAGTGAATTCGGAGTCCGGACGAGGGAGAAATCGTAAAGTCAAACTTTCGGCCGAACCTGTTGACCAGACCCAGCCGGACCTTGGCTAGACCTGGAGCAGAGGAGCGTTTTTGGGCAGCAAGGAGTCCATTTGGATGGAGTCTGGCAGGACGTCGATCCTCCGTGTCTCTGAGCTGTTCCAGTTCATTTTTGGGTTGATTCGGGCATTTTTTGGGTGATTTTTAGGTGGTTTAGTCCGATTTTAAATGGTTTTAGGGTATTTTTAGGTCTAGAAAAGTGTTATACTATAAATACTAATTAGTTTTAGTTGTTAAAAAACCTTTTGCATTATTTTTAGTTTATTGTTCTTAGTTTAAGATTTTTATTTTCTCTCTTAGAATTTCTTGGTTCTAAGATCTTCTAAGTTGTTTTCTCCATAGTGATTGAAGATTGAAGCTTGTATTCAACATTCAAAGACTAAGTTGATTCTACTTTAATTCATTATTTTCATTATGTTTATGATTTGTTTATTGCTTTTAATTGTTTGTTTGTTGATTTTTACTATGATTATGAACTAAATCCCCTACAAGAGTGATGGATGTAATCTAGTAGGGGAGTAATCGATTGACAATGTTTAGATTTCTATTGTTAATATAGTTTTTCATTGTTTCATTCACTTAATTCAATTTTCAAGTGCTTAATTAACATAAATCTTGATTGGCCACCTAGATCTATGTTTGTTAGGGTTTACAATTGAATTGATGGATTGTTGTAACCCGGAATTGGAAATTGAGCTTGTTTAGATGTTAATACGGACACGGCGATTAACCTAAACTTGATTTGGAGGATTGCTTAATGGATTTGGATGTTAATCAGTGTGC
>CANYLF011801938.1:0-13250 GCA_948193215.1 Bocquillonia castaneifolia | reverse complement strand
AAGATAGTTTTGACTCAAAATGAGTTTTTCAAGTTTCATTACATTTTCAAAAGCTAATTGATGATTAACAAGAAGCCAACATCATTCAACTTATGCTAATTAAAGCATATGCTATCATCATTGGGCCTCCGAGCTGCATCCACATTCCTGCATCCAAAAATTAGATGTCTACAGTTTGCCCCCGCTTTGTCGGAGGTTTGAAGTATTAAACGATTAATATGGAAAATAATGACAAAGCACTAACCACATAATTTTTAGGAAGAGAAATGCATACCTCAGCAATAGAGTGTGAAGCTTACCTTGAACTTTGGCTGTCTTAGTAGAACTCCACGGGGATTTCCTTAACTCGGCTATCAAGGTTTTGTTCCAAATAAAGTTCCCAAAATTTGGAACAAGGTTTACTTCTAACACTATCGGCCTTTAGCACTATAGGTCTTCAGTAAAATAAATATAAGGCACTATCGGCCTTCAGCAGAGAATAACATCTAGCACTATCCGCCTTCCGCTAGGAAAGTATCAGGCACTATCGGCCTTCAACAAGGAAAGCATCCGACAATATCGGCCTTCTGCTAGAAAAGTATCAGGCACTATCGGCCTTCAACAAGGAAAGCATCCGGCACTATCGGCCTTCTGCTAGAAAGTATTAGGCGCTATCGGCCTTCAGTAGGAAATGCGTTTAGCCCTATCGACGTTTGGCAAGGAAAAGTTATTTTAAAAGAGATGGAGTTTAGGCACTTACCTTAGCTGCTTATATTTTGATTCTGTTGAGTCTCCTCCTCATATCTGGATCTTTCATGGTATTCTCCTAGGAATAATGTCACCATTTGATGTCCACTCCTCTTGGAGATCATCTAAAAATACATCTTACTTGGGAATTGTGATAATCGTCACTGGGGAATGGCTTTGTCATTCGATGTCTGCTTCTTTTAAAAAATTTCTTGAACTAGGGAATCATCTTATTTGACTTGCATTGGGGAGCTCTAAGCTTGCTTCTTTTGATTTCGAAGCCAATATATTTCTGAATTTCTTTTTCAAGAACTTTTGAAGGCTTTTGCTTCTATTCTGGAGCTTTTCTCTTTCAAATTCTAGAATACTGACTGTAAGATGCTCTTTTGAAATTTGCCCCAAATTGGACTTCATTGGTCTTGGACTTTCTTGCCCACGAGTGTGGTTTCTGATGACTTCGTATATAATGGCATCGTTCATGCACTTCTGTCATGGATTTGGTATTTCACTTGGTAGATGTATGCATGTTTTGCATGGACGCATGAAACATATTTATGCTTAGGCTAGTGCATGTCATGTGCTTGCATGTAACGGATATGAAAGCTAATGTACATTACTTGTTGTATGCACAAATTCTTATGCTAACACTATGTCCTATGATATATTGTGACCTATGCTACATGAAATGTATAAAGTTGTGAGTATGGTTTTGCTCCTCAATCCTCTGCGTACTGGTAGTCTGATCACCATCCTTAGTGGAGGGGATTGCACACATGCTTGAGCTTTCAAGCTGGATCACCAGGATTGACCTTGTTCAGGCTTTAGCTTGTTGATGATGTGAGAACCGGCATGGAATAAGCCTAGGAACTAGAAATGAAAGGCAAAAACCAAAACCAAAATAATCTAGCATAATGGATGTTGAGATCAACCATAAGATGACTGGAATGTTGATTTTGTCCATGGTGGAAACCTGACCTTCATGAGTTGCTTTTGGTGTTATGTTGGATCATACGGGCCAACGACTTACCCCCGAGCATTTGGTGCTGTGTTGGATTGTACATGCCAATGACTTGCCCCGAGCATTTGTTTGAGAGCTGACAAGTGAAGCATACAAGTAGCTTAATGAATGCACCCTTGTTAGTCTCATATTTGATTCACTTTATTTGCTAGATGTTTTCTTTTCTAGCTTGAATGCTATGGCATTAATCATATGATAAGCAAATTTGATAAAAATTCAAAGTCAATCTTTATTCTTTTGACAATGGTACAAAAAGTTTACTTTACTATTTTCACAAGACATTATCGCCATTGCAAATCATCCTTTTCGGGTTTTCTAAAGTAAAATTTATTTTCAAAGAAATTCAATCAAAGGTAATGTTAATGGAAAAGCTTTCCAAGACCAAATCAAAGTGAAAGTCATTTTTTTTGCACATTCTAATATGAGCACAATCAACTCAACACTCTTACAGTTCTCACAAAGACTCTCTGGAGTTTAGGAGGTAGTGTTTACACTCAAGTCATGACATAGGAATGTTCAACTATATGCTTGCTTTTTAATCATAAGTCCTCCACCTAAATGTATTGGAAATACAAATCGAAGGGTCTTTAATTCGGTTGTAATGGGGCTCAGGTAAGGTAGGATTTCATAGGGAGAAAAAGGGTAAATGCACTATAATTCCTAGACGTTCAACTTGTAAATGAATGCATTCCAACTTAGTTTACTTGTCAAGAGTAATCTAAAAATAGGAACTACATTAAGGATGCTCATTGTTCTTACTTTCTTCTTCTTTTCTTTTCTTTTCAAAAATTTTTTTTCATGCATTTTTTTCTTTCATTTTTCAATCATTTTTTTCTTTTTTTTGTACTTTTCGATTTTTCCTTTTTTAGAGCAAGTAACCTCACAATTTCATTCATGACTTTCTTGACAAATAGTTTTCCAAGAAATGGCCAATTATGCGATTACTTCCTAAGTCATTTCCTAGCAATCGAGTTGTAGAACTTAGTGCACAAAAAGGGTTGAAAAAAAAAATAGGAAAAATTTTTTAGAAGAGGTTTAATCAGGCTAATGTGGCAAATTCAAAAAAAAAGAGGGTTGATGGCTCAACTTTGGCTTCCTAGAGGTAAACATGGTAGGCTTTTAAGGCTAAGAGTTCATCCTAAGGTGCCCTCTTCATTTTCACACTTCCAATAATCGTGTGGATTTCAAATGCATACCAAGGCAAGTTCTAATGAACACCTCCTATACAAGACACACTCAACAAGAAAATAGTAGCACAAAGTGATGAGTGCTCATAAAGGCTCAAGCGCTCACAGGTTTGGAACTATGTTAAGAATCCAGTATTCATATGAAACAAAAAAAAATCAGACATAAATTTGAAAATCTTTTTATTTTTTAGCAATAATATCAAGAGCAACATGTATTTCCTTTGTCTTGTGTACAAATGTTAAATGAAGCAATGATGAAATGGATTGAAGTCAAATGAACTCATAGTATTATTAATGCAATGCATTCATTCTACTGAGAAAACACCAACAAAACAAGAGTGAAACAAACATCCTATCATTGACCTAAAGAGACATTATTGTGCAAAGCTACCTGCATGAAACAATCCTAGATACTTGATGATCACATGGATGCTTAAGCTTGGTATGACGATGCCCATTCACTCATTTAAGTCATAGTCTGAATCTTGTTCTTCTAGTCGTTCGAAAGCTTTTAGCAGGGGCTCATGCTTCATGGCTTTGATTTCCTCAACTTGAAGTCCATCATCATACAACTCATCAAAGCTTCTTAGATTCATCATTTGCAAGTTTTCCACCCAAGCTGGAATGACATTCCGAACCACCATTAGGGCTTGATCCTTTTCAGAGGGCTTGTTCTTCATAAAGGCGGCCTTATTTCTCCATCTTGTGAGAAATTCTGAGAAGGACTCTCTATCTTTTTGCTTGGTCATCTCTAAGTCTTGCAAAGAGATTTCTAGGGTAGCATTATGAGAGAATTGTTCCCTAAAGCCTCATTGAGAGTTTTCCAATCAACTTGAGTGGCTGTTGATTGAGCATGGTACCAATCCAAAGCTATCCCTTCTAAAGAGAGTGGGAACAACCTAAGCTTTTACTCGGCATTCAGAGGAGTGGCTAACATGATTGTGATGTATTGCTTAAGGTACATCCTTGGATCTCCATCTCCATTGAACTTGGACACATCGGGCATCTTGAATTTGGGGGGAAGGCCTTCTATGCCTCGTAGACCGAGGTTGTCAAAATCAAAGTCTTTGACTCTCACCAACTCTTGGAGCTTTTCCATTTTCTTAGTTAAGGCATTGATGGCCTCAAGCTCAGGACTCTTTACAAGGTCATCCTCTTCCTTACTAGTGCTATTCTGGTCATCATTCACATGGTCATCCCGATCTTTCAAGGCTTTCTTGATTCCATTCTCAACCATCTCTTGCAGAGCCTTCAAAAGGTCATCACTCAGCCCAGCCATCGTGTCTGAAGGAGTCGGAGTTTGTGGTGTATGTTGTTACAAAACAAAGGGTTAGTATGCTATGTCATGTGTATGCAAGGATGCATGAATGCAAGCAACACAAGGGGAAACAAGTAGCAAACGTTAGTCAAGAACATGTACTACCAAGTGGTAGACCTTCCAACCTTATTATTCCCACACACGTGTTCCTTTAGCCAAGTCAATACCTAGGAATTTGGGTTTGGACCTTCGCATCAACAGGGGATGCTATTGCCAACGTAATATGCACTTTTGCATAGGAAAAGAGCTCTCAACATCCAAACCAAACAAAAAGTCCTTGTTATATCCTTATCCCATGTCTTTGCTCTTGATGAGTCCTTGATGTTTCCCATATTCTAGGGTCATTTTAGCATCAATCAAGGGCAATTAGATCGACCCACCAACGTCCCTTAAACATAGGTAGTAGTCAAAGGTCACTCTTCTTAAACCCTTAATCGATCCTATGCTATAGGGCCATGTTAGTCAGGTACAATTAGACTAACACTTGTCACCCCCCATAGGTAGCAGTTAAAGGCTTGATTCAAGGGCAATGATAATATACCAGGTCAAAATAATGGCTTCATGGCATCATATAAGCAAACAACATTTGGTAAGTCCTAGTGGAAGTTGCTAAGGTCATTACATGGCTTTAGTCGGTTCAGTCTATAAAAGGTTCCCATAGAAGGCGAACTCCCATTAACCATCTCCCTCTTTCAAAAAAGGTTTAAGCGATGGTAGGACATTCAACTCAGAATTTTCCATTAACTATCACTCATTAACCATAACTATGATGGTAAGCAATAGTAGGACAATTCCATCTATGAGTGGTAGTCATTGATTTCGACACCCAAGAAGTGTGCATTGAAAATCAAGGGCAACTTGACTAATAGTACCCGCGAGGTAGGGTGATTTAATGCAAGCATGCAATGCAAGGAAACTAGAGTTTGGAATAATAATAAGAAGTGGCGATAATCACATGAATCAATAGTCTGTACGTCCCCAGTGGGGTCGCCAAACTGTAGACAAATAGGGGTTTCCTCAGTAGTCCTAGCCTAATTTACGACTGAGGCACTGTGCGTTTAGCATAAGGGAGCTAATAGTGAGTCGCCACCTGAACCGACATCAAGAATATCTTACATGGTGTGTGTCTCGATTCCCCTGAGAATGTAAAGACACATTGACCCCAGAGATTCTGTAATTGGACTATTGCATTCTTAGGGCGTGATTCTTACTAACCACTTCTAGAATTATTCTAACCTTCATTTCCTTTATGGCAATTATATCAAAGCAATAAAACAAAGAAAAATCCTACATTTTATACATTTATGAAAAGTCAGTTTCTATTATTAACAAATAAGATTCATTTTAACAAATTTACCAAATATGATTAAAAATCAAATTACATGCAAAAGGTGACATAAAACACATATAGCAACAAGCAACACAACCTAGGTTTCTAACTTATTTTAACCTATTTTATTACTAAATAAGCATTATTAACCATTTTTCATGCATCAAAACATACTACAATTACCCAATAACGATTAGAAGCTTACATCGTCACTTAATTTCACGTGAAAAGCAATTTTTAAGCTAAGAAAAGACCCCAACGCCAGTGCAATACCTCAACGCTAGTGTAGACTGGTGTTGTAGGCTTCTCAATGCCATTGGGAGTGGCGTGATGCCATTCCACTCTCAGATCGATAAAGAACACAGAAAAACACAAAAATATGCAGAAAAATGCGATGCTATGATGATGCAATCGACAAAATGGATGTTCTAAACATGGCAATGTCAAAACCAATTCCAGAACACATTTACATGCATTATTTGACATTTAAATACATGATTTCACCTAAAAGATGCGATTTTTACATATTAAAACCACATAAATATTCATAAAAAATTAATATTAACATGAAATAATCGCAGATCTTACCTATAATTATATTAACACTGCAGAAACTCGTTAGTAACATAAAACACATATACAGAGCATGTTAACATTATTCTACAATATCATTTAAACACTTAAATCATGCCACAAATCATGACAATAATCATTCAAAATCACCAAATCATGTTATACACAGTAGATCTTGCCATGGATGACCAAAACATAATATAAAACATAGAAAACATACCTAGAGGCTCTTCTGAATAGGCTTGAGTACCTTCAGGGAGCATCGAATGTTGTAGAACAAGGCTTCATTATTGTTAATCACCAAGGAAAGTGGAAGTGCATGTAGTATGTCTTCTCAAGAAACACCCAAACTCCAATGGAAAGGAAACCTAGGGTTTCTAAGTCCAAAATGTTTGTTAAGTGAGTTGATATTAGCTTAAGAAAACCAAGTTTAGAATTAATTCAGATTAAAAAAAATGAATTTTTCTGCCAAAAGCCCACCATCCCCCTTCTCAAAGAGAATTTATTGCCTTATATAAGCAGAAAATTAAAAAGGATGAGCTCAAATCATTTAATTTTTATCCCTATCCAAATTCAAATTAGTTTTTACCCATTCTTGGGGATTAACCATCTAAATATAGCCTCATTCTTTGGCTTTAAGGGGGTCAAATTTGTCTGACTAAGCTATTGTATATAGATTTTAGAGAAGATAAAAGATAGAAATTCATTTTAGATAACGATAATTTAATGAAAATCCACCTAAAATCAAGAGATAATGATAGATAATGATGGAAAGATAATGTCAATCCCTTTCTATCATCATCTGATCTTAAAACAAGGAAAAAAATCATCCGGGTCGAAGTTTATCTTCATCCAATCTTCAAAATTCAAATTTCGGAAACAAGAATCATCATTTAAACTGTCACAAGACCCCAACCCCATTCCAAGTGGTGTTGAGAAGGGTCAACGCCACTTCAAGTGGCGTTGGAAGCCTTTGAGTGGTGCTTGACCCTTCTGGGGTCCATTTGAGGCCCGAAACGTCAAAATCTGAAAAACCGTACTGGAGATGAAATTGTGCAGAATAGCCCAATCCATGATATGTAAGAGTTTCAGGTCATTTTGAGACTCACACAAGAAGTTATGGCCAAAACCGTCTGAATTTTGCATGATTAGGTTTAAAACAAGCTAGTTTTAACTCAAAACGGGTTTTTCAAGTTTCAAAACGTTTTCAAAAGCTAATTGGTGATTAGCAAGAAGCCAACATCATTCAACTTATGCTAATTAAAGCATATGCTATCATCATTGGGCCTCCGAGCCGCATCCACATTCCTGCATCCAAAAATTAGGTGTCTAAACAAGGTATTTCCCTACCCTCCAGTTGCAACCTTCAAATACATGCTTACTATGATTCAGATTGGGCTGGATTTCCCCTAACTCATCATTCCCTCACAAGT
The DNA here is from genome assembly GCA_948193215.1 of Bocquillonia castaneifolia. Classification (NCBI taxonomy): domain Eukaryota; kingdom Viridiplantae; phylum Streptophyta; class Magnoliopsida; order Malpighiales; family Euphorbiaceae; genus Bocquillonia; species Bocquillonia castaneifolia. Next base: position 5,665 of record CANYLF011801938.1, on the reverse strand, counting down.
TATTTCATTCTCCTTGGTTCCTCCCCCATTTCATGGAGATCCAAAAAGCAGACTGTAGTTCTCGCTCATCCGCTGAAGCTGAATATCACTCCATGGAAACCACTATTTGTAAATTAATTTGGCTCCATGCTTTCCTTTCATGATCATTTAACAATTTCTATTTCTTCTCTAGCTCATTTATATTGTGATAGTCATGCTGCTCTTCACATCGTTGCCAATCCTATACATCACGGACACACAAAGCACATTAAAGTTGACTGTCATTTCATTTAGGATTGCATTAAGACCGGCTCCATCACATGTTTCATCCAATCATCAACTTGCTGACATCTTTATGAAGGCTCTCGGTTCTTTTCAGTTCTCTTTTCTTATTGGCAAGTTGGGCATTCGTAACCTCCATGCTCCAACTTGAGAGGGCATATTAATAGAGGTCAACTGTGAATATCTAGTTACCATATTTCTCCTATTGACCCATGATCTTAGGAATAATTTATGTAAATCATTCCCTTGATTTATGAGCTAATTACAGCTCCTTACTGTATATAATCACCTTATTAATTTGAAATAAGAGATAAGAAATACAATAGCCTTTTCTACATATTTTAGCATTTAGGATTGGAGTTGGTAGGGCTGTAAATGAACCGATCTACTCATGAGCAGCTCAGTGTTCGGCTCGGTAATGAGCTTGGCTCGAGCTCGTTCGTGAGCTAAACTAGCCGAACTTGAATATTAAGGTGCTTGGCTCGTTTATGTTTGTGAACAGCTCGATTAGGTATTCATGAGCTTGTGAACAAGCTCGTTAAATGTTCATTTAACATATATATATTTACACTTATAAACGAATTATTGAAACTAAATCAATAATACTTATAAGTTATATATCAATTTTATAAGTAAAAATAAATTTATCTGTAAATATATAAATTATAAAAAATTTTAATTATTAAAAATAGTCATTATTATATTTATAATCATATTTTCAAAAAAAATTTATATTTATAATCATAAATTTCATGTTTAAATTATAATTTGTATACATTAAATTGTGAATATCATTTTTTAAGATTAATTTTTACAACAAAAATATTTTAAATTAATATTAATAAAATAAAAATCAAGCAAGATAAAAGCTCGGTTAGGTTCATGAACACTACTTGAACACAATGATGCTCGACTCGAGCTCGGCTTGTTTACTAAACAAGTTTGAAACTTAAGCTCAAACTCGGCTCATTTAGTAAATGAACCGAGCCCGAACATCTCAAAGCTCGACTCGGCTCGGCTCAATTACAGTCCTAGGAGTTAGATTCAATAGTGTTTAGGATCATGCTAGGTAGAAATCACAATAACGGTCTTAGAAGTGGAAATGTGGTTCCCTTTTCACTCGGATGCTTAAAGTGGGATTATTTGTATTGATTCCACTCTGATTCTTAAGTTAGTAAACGATTTACATAACTTAATTCATATGAGAGAGTTTAGAAATGAGAGTCCTTTACTTATATGAGCTTAAGTCTGGCAGTATTTACGGGACAAATAAAAGATTTAATTCATACAATGTAGTGTGGCAACTCTTTCCAACATGTGATGTCTGCATCTAGAGTGGACTTTGGATGGCTTAAAGGTCAATTTGCCCTAAACTTGTATCCAATGTTCAATTTACCTGATTTTTTAAATTTTGGTCAATTTACTCACTAACTAGACAAAATGGCCAATTTCACTCAATTTCTCCCTTTAATTAGTGGATTCTATCAAATTCAATTTTTTAGTTAAAATAATGCTCTAAATAGAAAATAAATGTAGAATAAACTTATATAATATTTATTATTATAAAAAACAATAAAAAAATTAATTTTTTTGATAAAAAAATGAATTTATTGAAATTGAAATAGACAATAGATAAGAAAAAAAATAGTGGTAATTTTAATTTTAATTTTAATTTTTACTCTTAAAAATTATATTTTTTTATCATATTAACATTAATTAACGATGAATTTGGGTATAATTTGTAACATTTACATGATTAAAGAAAGAAATTAGGTGAAATTAGTCATTTTTGACAAGTGGATGGGTAAATTGACCAAAATTTAAAAAACTGGGCAAATTGGACATTGGATGCAAGCTCAAGGGGCAAATTGACATTTAGACATTGAATTGAATCATTAGAATTTTTTTTTTTAAAATAATTGCTGTAATTGTTTCCCTGAGTATCTAATCATATTCAGTTACATATTGTACCAAATACGTGGTTATATTATAAGATCAAAATTAACATTAGTACAAGTAATTCGTACTGGTACCTGTATATATTCTTATGATTTGGTTCAAAATTTTGGTCTGAAAAAGAAGGAAACTTATACCTAGATGCTTAACTAATAAAAAAGCAAAAAAATAAAACAATATCTCAGAGAAGGAAAAATAAAACTATATCTGAAACCATTTAATTATACAGAGTTGATAGGTAAAATAAGTAAGTGTTATTATTTCCCATCGATCGTTCTTCCAATTTTAAGAATTAATTTAGCATGTCTTCCATATTATTGGAATGTTCACGCATGCTGCCTCTTTTTTGCTGAGAATAATATTATTAAGATTTAGTTGGCTGCATTGGCTGTGGCTGATTAGTAGAAGTGATGAACAGAGAAAATTTTTATGATAATTTCTCCAATACATCACACAATACAAATAAGTATAATTAAGGCAAAAAGCATATTTTTGCCTTTAAACCTTTATTATTTTATCTAATATATCCTAAATTTTATTTTTTATCTATCAAATTCTCAAACTTACATTTTTCATAACATTTAAATACTTACATTTTTCATAACATTTAAATACTTTTTGCCACGTGTTAAATGTATATAATTCCGCATCAGTATGTTTTTTTACTACATGTGAAGTGGCACTTGACAAAAAGTGTAAAAACAGTAGGCACAATTAAAAAAATAGTAGGTACAGCTAGTCTGTGAACATCCAACCATCGTACTGTAAAAATTGGATAGGTTCGATCTATGATCATTGGGCCTCCTAAAAAGATTTACTAAATTCATCGAGTTGTTCCAAATGATCAAAACGGCCAATTATTAATGGAATTGTAGTAAAAAACATGCTGATGCGGTATTATATACATTTAACACGTGGCAAAAAGTGTTTAAATGATATGAAAAAATGTAAATTTAAGTGTTTGAGTAGATAAAAAGTAAAGTTTACGAGTATATAAGATAAAATTGTGACAGTTTGGGGGTAAAAATATGTGTTTCGCCTGTAATTAATCATCAGACACCACACAAAATACAAACTTGGATTGACATTAAGACTGTTAAAAAGGTTGCTATAATTAAATTTGAGCCTGGTGAAAAACCTGCCCCAGTCTAGCAACCAGCTTGTCATGTGGAGGGAGTGTCTCGTTGACCAATGGGTACTCTTTCAAGGCATTCATCCATGAAAGAAACAATAGATGCTTTTCTGGGTCAATTGCTACAATACTGAAAGCCTCTTCAAGAGCTTTATAATTGCAATTAAATGAACCCACCACAATGTCAAGAAAATCTAAAGGTCCTTCCTTCAAAGGAAATTTGGTCGAGAAATCCTTCTTCATTCCTTCTTCCAACACGGTGAGCAAATCGCTCAGTTCTTTAACGGCGTCCTGATGCTCTTTTCCCTTGGAATACATTATGGCAAATATGCATGGCCAGATCTAACATCAATTAATGTAAACATTATGTTAGCATTCGCTCATACTAACATTAACGCAGTGATTACAGGTAGGGGGTGTAAACGAGTTGGACAACTCGCGAGTCACTCGAGATTGACTAGGAAAAAACTTAAGTTTGACTTGAAAAAAATCAATCCTAGCCCAAGCTCGAACTACCGAGTTTATTCTCAAGCTGAGCTCGAGTATCAAATATAGAATCTCGTTATTGAACTCTAGCCTAATCAAGCTGAACTTGTATTTTTTTATTGATTAATTCTTATTAATTTATATAAAACTCGAACCTAATTAAGTTAAGTTCGAGTAACTCGAATATAGGTCGAGCTCGAACTTAAGCTTAAAAAGTAATGCTTATTAGAGCTAAAGCTCAAACTCGAGCTTAACACTTTTCTAAATATTTATATTAGTAACTTCAAATCAAAAATATAAATAGCGTTTTTGAAATAAATATTAAGTCTAGTAATTTAGATAATTTAATACTCACTTCACACCCTAATAAAAAAAATTAAAGAAAGGGATTGCGTACCTTGTTGTCATGAAAATTGGCCCAAAAACGAACCTTAGCTCTTTCGTGAGGATCATGGGGAAGAAGCTTAGGAGAATGATTCCAGCAATCATCAATATATTCAAGAATAACAAGAGACTCAGCTATGGGCTTCCCTTTGTGGACTAAAACAGGCACTTTCTTGTGGACAGGGTTGTAGCTTAGTAGTGAGTCGCTCTTGTTCGGTAGATTTTCGAGTACATATTCATAGTTTATGCCCTTAAGTTTAAGGGCCAATTCCACCCTCGTGCAAAAGGCACTTCCCCATGCCCCAAACACCATAACTTCACTTTGTGATGTCGACATTCTTTCTCTTCTTAATTGGTCTGAATTTTATTATGGTTTCAAGCTATTTTTAGAGCTAGATGAGTGGCTTTTTTGGTTGATATATAGTCCCTTGAACAATACTTGCGAAAGAAGGTTTGAATTGATCTTATTCAATTGATGTCTCGATAAAATTGGTGTCTCATTTGGACGGATGTGTCCAACTTAATTCTTTGCCTTTTTTTTTCTGGGTATTAAAAAACACAATTCAATTGCAACTTAAAAGCTTGGATGAAAAGGCGCCCACCACATTTGACTATCATTTTTTTACTAGTAATTGTATGACGCTGTATACTTTACTAATAGTTGCTTTATAGTAGAATAATATCCGAATGCCTAAAATACCTACTAGGGAACTATATTATGTTTAAAATATTTTGAATAATAGTCACTTGTATTGATTTAATGAATTATGTACACTATATATAGTTGGCGTACAACAGTAATATCAAATCTAAATAGGAACTAACTAGTAAACCTTGACGGTCAAGGAATACATAATAACAAGGAAAATATATACAGACCCTAATACAAGAAAACCACAATTTATAGGGATTTGCCTTATCACCCTCCCGCAAGTTGAGCATCATGGTTAACGATTGTTAACTTGGACCGTAAAGAAAGAAACAAATCACGTAATAAAGGCTTGGTCATGATGTCTGCAATTTGATCTCGAGTAGAAATGTGACGAACATCAAGCAACTATTTACCAACAAAATCACGAACAGAATGATAATCAATCTCAAGATGTTTAGAGCGAGAATGAAAAATGGGTGTTGTAGTAAGATAGGTGGCACCAAGGTTGTCACACCAAAGAATAGGAAGAGAGGATACCGGTTGAGCAATTTCCCGAAGTAATGAAAGCACCCATTGAAGCTCTTGTACAGCATGAGCAATTGCTCTGTATTCAGCTTCAGTAGGAGATTTAGCAACAGTCCTTTGTTTCTTTGTTCCCCAAGAAATAAGATTGGAACCTAGAAAAATACAATACCCAGAGGTGGATTTGCGGTGATCCAAGGAGCTAGCCCAATTAGAGTCACTATAAGCATGAACCATAGAGGAAGAATTGGGTGAGAGAAAAATACCATGAT
>CANYLF011801376.1:0-11191 GCA_948193215.1 Bocquillonia castaneifolia | reverse complement strand
CATAAACAAACGTAATCCATCAATTCACCGCAAATCATAAATCAGATTTAATCCACCAAAAAATATGCTAAAAAATATTTAGATTCTGAAAATCACATACACCTTTAAGCTCTGATACCATATGTTAGAAAATTAATAGATTTAGTATATGAATTTAGAACACTAAATGATTAAATTTAAGCAAAAGTGAATACATACCTATTTCAGGATTAACAGCAGAATTCACATTTTGATTCATGATTAAAATTTCCCTATCAACAGAGGCAGCAAAATAATAGTGCAGAAGAAATCTTTGAACCATGTCTTCCTCTCCGATCCTTATTTCACGTAGGCGGCTATCAATGGGACAAGCCAGAATAATTAATTAGGTTAAGGATGGAGAGGGGACCTAGCCTTCTATATTATATCCAATGGACCGACCCATTATCAATCCTAATTGGATTCAGACTACACTTACCGCCTTACACCATACCGGGTCATTAAGATACATATAAGCCCACACACAATTGATCACTGTTAATTGGGCTTCCCACACATTCACTTAAACTGTATTTTGTTCGGTCAGTTTTCATAAAATAAAATACTTACAATTAATAGCAGCCCATAAAATTAATTTATAAAAATATTTGTAACTAGAAATCCCCGCTATTAGTTTTTACCTTATAAAAAATTCATTTTAATGAATTTTGATATGAAATTTTATATGTGAGTCAAGAAAAATGCAATCTAATTTATAAAAAAAATTTGACCATGAAATTATTGTTTTCTAATTTTTAATTGAATAAAATTGATAAATTCATAAAAAATAGAAAAAATATGTCAAAATGGTCCTGATTTTGGTGAGATGTCATAATAAAATATGTTCAATTTATTGGAATATAAGATGTTACAATTTGGTTAATGATAGGTGATTTGACGCTAATAGTGGGATTTTTGTGTTACAAACTCATAGTTGGGGGATTTTTGTGTTACTAAATTAAAGTTTAGGGATTTTTAAGTTACAAATTGAAGTTTAGGGATTTTACTAGAAGAGAGAAGATTGTTAAGAGACCGTTGATAAAATTTACCCGATTAATCACATACTAACTTTAATTAGTTTATTCATCCATTCCAAGTGTAAATAACTCATCCCAATTTTAAAATAGTAACTTTTAAATACAACTATACGTGTCATTTATCCAACGGTTATAGTGTATATTCTTGGTGTAGGTAAAAATTACTCTATCATTTATTACTCTCTCTTTAGTTATTTTATTTGTAAATCCATTGATAAAGCTTTAGCCTTTATGGATTTTAGACGAATTCATATTTTAAATCAACATACATTTCCTTCTACCTTTGGCAATTAAAATACCAAAAATAGATCGGACCAGTACAAGATATTCCCTTTTTGTACTAGTTTTTTATTTTTAATTTTTTATGGGAATTTTTTTATTTTAATTAAGGTTTATAGTTGAATAGTATTACTTCTGAGCCTCTTGACTTTCAAAAGATGATATTTCATTTGCTAAAAAAAAAATCAATGCATGAAATTTCTAGGCTAATTCATAAGCTAGAGAAAAAGCTGTTGTGAAAGCTGACCAAATAGAGTATAGAACATGAATGGAAAGGCACAAGTAGTAGGTGTGAGCGGGTACACCACCAACAAAAGAAATGGCTTAATGACACCATTGGACTATAACAGAGCTAAGATCCCATTTACATATCCACAACAGGAAGTAAGAAAAAAAAAAGAAAAAAGATCGAAAATACAACCAACCAGGCAAAAGGCAGCCGAATAAAGCCCAACAAAAACCTAACGGATAATGAAGACTCTGTTTAATAATAAAAATAAAAACTTTTGTCAATGTTCTCACCACGTAATAGAGACCCCGACCAAGACAGGTATCCTTCATTTGGTTAATTCATGAATATGTATTACAATTCAAACTTTCACATCATTTAATGGGTTGAACAAGCTCAGACAGTGACAGAAGCAAATACAATACACACACACAAAAAAAAAAATGTACCACTTCTTTCTATGGATATCAATCAAATGCAATGCTCATTACACACATAAACACAGCATTCCCAAGCGAGAACATCATCAAGAACTATTGACTAATAGAAAAATTGGAAGCATCGTTAGAACATATTTACATATATTTCCCTCTGCCCTATAGAGAAAGTACCTCTATACAAATTACAATTTAATCTTAATACCGAGCATGGCAAATTCATGCCATCTATGCATTTAATATAAAGCCGTCTTTTTCATATCTAACCGCACCGGCCAAGTGAGCACTCATCTGCTTTTAAAAGCCCAGGAACACTCCATGCTTCTTTTAATATAACTGGCTTCTCGAATCCAAATAAAAAACAGAAAAAAGGTCTGGTTTGATGTTAGCATTTTGGTTGGCAGTCAAGTGACATGAGCTTTACACTTTTGATGTTAGGCTGGAAGGTACACGTTTTAGTTGTATAAAATGCGTTCTCAGGCTACTTTCCTTCACCTGGCCATAAAACCATTTTTCATCAGAAGACCAATGAAACGTGACTCCAAACAAAAGATGACACTAAAGAGACTTATTATTCCAATGCTTCATGATTCTTCGTGAAAGTTAAAACAAACACAAAATTACCTGCATCGCAGCAATGATAGATAAGAGATCCTTGGACTGATAAAGCAAAGCACGCTCCTTTGCAGCTACATTAGCAAGTTCAACCACCAGAGAATTTACTTCCCCAACCTGTCAATTATCAATGCTTTTAGAAATTGAGAAGTAAACCACAAAAACTTTCCAAGTAGGATTAATGCATGACAATATGCAGTAATCGGCACCCATAAAGCCAGACGAGGAAACAAAATTGAGAAATAACAGAACACCATAGGGGAATAATTACAAGGCCTCTCATGAGATGAACACACCCTTCCATGACTATTAACTAAGAACATCACTTTCCCTTATTAATGACCTTAGACAAATCTCATCTAAACTAATCAAAAGACTTCACAAGAAAGTTCTCATGTGATAGAATTTTTTTTAGGACATGTAGCGATTAATAAGAGCATAATTGAGAAAATTATAGACTTTTTTTTTTTTTTGGGGAAGGGGGGGGTCATTTTCTCTTATTAGGAACAGCTCAAATCAAAGCAAATAGAATGGGATTCTTTGCTTCTATGATGGGATAATGAGAAACTAATGAGCCCAGTTTAATTCTGCAGTGGCCAGTGAAGATCACCTTCGATGATAATAAGCATATTGAGGATGCCATTGCCTGCATAACATCTACTGCTGAACAGATAGCATCCTTCACATTTTGGGCATCCGCCTGCAACAATGATGAACCAAATGAAAAACTAAAAAGCCAACATCATGCTATTGTGTTGAATGCAAGCAAAGATAGAATGGTGCTTACCCTTGCCCCACCGACAACAGGTAGGCGAAGTGTGCTCGCTCGCAAAGCCTCAATAGCCCCAGATAAGGACCGGGAGAATTCCTGGTCTATAAGCGCCAATTCTTCCAAATATATCATCTGCATCAAGCATAAATAAGATACAGCAGCCAAAAAACACACGCACACAATAGTAACACAACGACATTTAAGCTCGGGTGTTGATGTTGCAATAAAGCTCCCCAAAATAGCAATGGTTAATTTACCTTAATTCCCATTATTTAAGTAAAAGACCAGAAGCATAAGAACATTCTAAATATTTGATCCATGTGACTTAAGGAATCTATTTCTCCATGCTTTATTCATCTTATTGAAAAAACTATTTGAAACAGAGTCAGGAGGGGCTGGAGTAGAGGTAGAGAGAGATTGCATGTTTGCCACAAAATAACAGGTGTACAGTTAAAAATTGACCATATAAAACAAGTTGAGTGAATAATATTTCACTCATTAAACGTTATTTTGAAAAAAGAGGAATACACCCCATATAAAATGACAAAAAAAGGAGTTAAATGATAATGAGACATTGAGATTCATTTTTTGGGCAAAGAAAATTTTAGTAGATACATTGTATTGACATTCAGATACATAGTAAACAGAACTGCAATACAGCGCACAACTTCTAACCTGTCCCTCGAGGATGGAAATTAACTTCAAATTTTGCCTCAGACACTGTAACTCTGTTCTTTTTGCTCTAACGGATTCTCGCAATTTTGAAGTGGCCACACGTGCATTATACAGGCTTTTCTGATAAAAGAACATTTAAATTAAAAAAAATATCAAATTTGATAAACGGAATAATAAAGGAATTAGCATAGATTTCAAACAACTGGCAAGCATTCCAACAATTAACATGCATTATCACTAGTGTTCCTTAAATAGTCAGTTCTAGATGTCATCACCAGTTTGATTTTTCTACATATCTTTGCTTTGGAAGCATCCAAACTAAAAGCCAGTTATAACTCAAAACAGAGCCTGTGCTATTCACACATCTTCATCTATAAAGCCAGTTATTGCTGTGTGATCAAATACTATATTAGAAAACCTAGAAAAATAAATAAATAGAGACAGCAATAAATAAAATTTTATAACCAGCATAATATAATTACATAAATCATAAAGGTCAATATCTCCAACAAGTTTGCACACTGCTAATCATAACGATCCACAAGTTAATGATATATTTTAAGATCATCGGAACTCAATCATTGCTGTGCATTTTATTCTACCCCAATTTGAAAGATTTAGCTTTGATACGATTGATATTTCATACATAATGAAAACAATGGACTAGGCTTTTAGTTTATCATTCTTTAGAATCATATCCATCAACTAGACCTTTACAATCAGTCAAAAATTCTCAATTTAACTATTATGTCATTTTCTGAGCCGATAAAACTCTCCACTTGATCAGTAAAATAAAATAAAACAGAATATCCTCAATTCTCCCTAGGGTAAAAAAACTGAAACACTAAAATCACAGAACATCCACACAGCTTGTAATGGAGGAGATGGAAGAAGCTATCAAATATCCAATTTTTCACACCAGTGCAAAAGATAAATAAACAAGCAAAGCAATGCAGAAATAAAAATCAAGAAACTAGGTGATTTTGGAAACAATGCCAAAGATTTTTAGGATCAGGCCTAAAATATTACTCATATAAGTGTACACTTGTGTTTGAGCATGTACCATTCTACTTCCCAATTGGCACCACCTCTGCATACCATATCTACCACCGTCTTATTCCAGACTTAATATTTTTTACATCATATAATCGATCTTTTAATTTCACTTGAACTCAAATGCATAATGACAGTTCATTTCCCTTACATGACTCGTTCAAAGACCTACTAACAGTTGGAAAAAAAAAATTCATCTCCTTCCAAATCTTGGCTTGTTAATCCCCTTCTCTGCAGTCTAGCTAGAAGGTCATTTTTGAATAAGTATACATTAATCAGGTTATTCCTACTTTTCTACCTGCTGCTGCTGCAACTTATACCACAAAAGCACCAACGCATTTAGTTCAAGTTGAAAAACCTCTGACTTCTTACATCAGTGAACTGCCTAATCAATCAAGCTCCTTCAATTCTATGAATTGAGAAATTCAATGGCCACAAAAATATAATTTTGACTTGCACCTTTAGTATGCAGATCATTGTTTCCCTCTACTAAATAAACTAATCACTCCATCCTCCCAATACATATACACAAGCACTCTCACACGCATGCAATGGGAACACAATCACAAATAATGACAGACAGCAAATCCTTTTTCAAGACTGAAGGTGAAATTTTAGGTGGTCAGGCTAAATTTGAAATTCAATCAACTATAGCATCCTATTCACCTCTCCTCAACAAGCACGCAAAATCAACCATAACAGTCTCATTGTGTCCCCCACTTTTATCCAAAATTACCAGCACAGTAGTTCAAATGCTAGAGGTGCACTGGATTCTTCCTACTTACTATTTATTCAAGTCACAAAAAGCTAGACTATGTGAATATAAGTAGCAAAGAAATGGAATCCAATCAAAAAAACACAGATAAAAAGAAAAGGCACATATGATTACATGACACGACTGACTTCATGCATAAACTGAAATAGGTCACCAGAGAAGTGTGAACTGAGTTGCAATATAGTATTATATAAACTAATCCACAACTGCAGTGAGCAAGCATTAAGACTCCAGCAAGTCAGAACAAACCTCTGCATTTAACCTCTTGGCTGCTAAAGAGGTATCAGCTCTAGCATTGACAAAACGCCATTGCAGCAACCGATTATACAAAATCCTCAACAAATGCACCTCAACAATCCGATGCTCCCCATTCTTGCTTCTCCGAATATCAGCAGCAAAACTCAAAATTGAAGGCATGCTATTCAAATTATTTAAATTACTACTCACAACAGCTCCCACAGCATTCCTCATCCTTGATGGGCTGACTCCCCTCATTGGTGAAAGCATAGCTGCTGGAGTCCCAAGCTTACTAGGAGAAGCAGGACGTAAGGCACCACCACGAATAGGAGATAATTGTCCCCGATTATTAACAACACCTTTAGGGGATGAAACAGGACTATCGCTTCCTACCTTCTTAGGTGCAATTAATTTAGCAGGCACAGGTCCTTTGAGTCCACCAGTCCTGGGGACAGGAGAGCCAGGCTCTGGCTGGCGGCGAAGCCTATTATTAGTCTCTTGCCAAAACCTAGCAGGCACCATGATCCCACGTTGTCCACGCACATGCCCACCATTACCAGTAATACCCTCTGTAGTACTACCAGAGGACCCACTTTCAGTATCAGAAGTAACAGAATGATCACACTGTGAATCTGATCCGTTAGCTTCAACAGCACCACTAGAATCACAACTTAATCTACTCTCAATTGAACACCTATTATTATTGTTGTTGTCGACCATAGAACTTTGCAATGCTCTAACAACATTCGCATTAACACCAGATCCAGTTAACCTCCTTCTATTATCATCAGTACAATCCACACTTCTTGTTAAAGAATTGGGTTCACGCAATCTCCCAGGCCACGGCCTCGAATTATTCTCCACTTGATCTCCTCTTCCAGGGGTCGGTTTCCTCCTTTCTGGAGTACCTTTTCGAATCGGAGAAGGAGCAGCCGCTGGTTTAGCTTTACTCACTTGAAGCGAAAATGACTCGCCTTGAAATGAAACCGACAAGCTTCTTGTAGAAGTGATCAGCATTTTATGAGCATTAGAAACCTCTCCTCCTCCATTACTACTGCCATTAATTCTCAAATCCGCTGAATTAAAACGCGGCGTATTAGGCCTTCTACGCTCAACAGATAACGACCGTTTGATTGTGTTAGGAGTCGGAGTCGGAGTCGGAGTAGACGTTGGACGAGAAATCAACGGTGACGGAGACCTTTTCGGTGTTGAAGAAGAGGAAGACGAAGATGACATGTAACGAGAAGTAACTTCTCGTGATTTAGGTCGGCGAGGAGCGATTGCATTGTCGGGGTCAGAAGGTAACAAAGGAGGTCTGGTAGTCCTGTTATTATTATTATTATTGGTGCCGTGATGATTCGACGTCGTTTTAGGATTTATCGTTGTAGAAACCGCAGCTACCATTATGAAAACCGAAATTGAAACCTCAGTTGTTCACATCTCATTCTTAATATCACCAAAACCCTAATTTTATCTTTTTCTCTTTTCACCTTTTTCGTGTTGTGTTTTGCGTCAGTTAATCACACCATAAACCTCTCTTTACAATATAATTAAATAAAGGAAGAAAGAGATAATATATATATTAGTAGAATATTATCAATAGAAGGGTAAGGTTTGTGCAAAGTTTTTTTATAAGACGACGAAAAAGTGACCGTTACCGTTCACCGGCGAGACTAGTGAGTGACAGTGGGAGGAGGCGTTGTTTAGGCGAGATTTGAGAGCATAACTGTCGTACTAAGTTTTTTTTTTCTTTTTTTTATTTTGATTTTGAGAGCTGTTTTTTAAAATAAAAAAAGAAAAGAAAATGTAAAATTAAAAGAGAAAATAATAAACACGGCGATTGACGAGTATGCAATTTATTTTAGTTTACTCGCGGGATATATAGTGAGAATGGAGACTCGCGTGGTAAAGTGGGCGACGTGTTTCGGTTTGAGGGTAATTTTGGAAATGTGAAATCAAATGTGATGACGTGGGTACACGTGGACGCGAGTTTTTGGGTTTTTAATTGGGAATGAAAAGCAGTGGACGCTTGAGTTCAGTATATCTTCGGAGAGACGTTACGCAAACGACACTGCAATTTCAAATTTCCCCTTTTTTTAAAAATTGATAATAATAGACGAAAAAACTGATAAGTATAAATATAGCCGTTATTTGGGATTTTTTCGGGCCTAATTTTAGACCAAAACGGTGCGTTTTCTTTTCTAATTTTCCTTTATATTGACTTCGTGATTTCAAGTTAATTAGTTCCCACACTCTTATTTCTATTTTATATTATTCCAACAAGAGATGGATTTAACAATTTATTTAAGACTTACCAATACAGCAAAAATGTGAATTGTGGGAGTAGAAATTCGAGAATTGCTTTCTGCGAAAATTACTGAAGATTTTTACTTTCAGGGTCATATTACTACTTTTCCCCGCTAGAAATTGTCGGTTGAGAAATGAAAACCTATTCTTCAAGGCAACTATTGTGGAGAAATAAAACCTATACTCTAAGTCATACCCCTAGAATAAGAAGTAAAAACAGAGTAAGAAGTGAAAACATAAGATGTTGTATTGAATCACTATATGCCCATTTGGCTGAGGAGACAAATCTAGCATTTAGTGTTTTCAGTATCATTGTAACGTCCATCTTTCTAAACCCATTTATACATATAATTAATATATACTTATTAAAAATATTTACATTATCATTTAATAAACTTTTATATGAAAACATTATAATAAAAATTTAATTGATTATTACTCTTTTATAAATAAAAGATAAAATAATATTAATAATAAAAATACTTTTCTCTAAGATCGCTGGAGTCTAGCCACATGGAGCTCTACCAAATTAGTCTTCTCTTCCTATTTGATTCTCCTACAACACTGGATTGTTGATAAAAATAATAAACTTAATGCTCAGTGAGAAAATAAGCATATATATGTATATATATAATTATATTTAACTTAATATTTGAAGTCTTTTTCTAAGACTTTCTCGTTTACTGACATAATATGCTAGTTTATAATAATATCAAAATATATATAAAAACAGCCAACATAGCAAACAAATTTACAACACAGCATATCAAGCGTGACACTCTTAAAAGTCATATTGCAATATAACTCTCAAACTAACATTTAATAATCACAATCACTTCACAAATTTCCATTCTCAACTAATTAAAATCTCATCTAATACACAATCATTTCAATTCTTTCAATTTCTCACAAATTCACAATTCAACAATAGCACATTGTCAATCAATCATCAATCACCATACATAAATTATCCATTTATAAGAAAAGTAATATATTTGCACACAGCCATCTTTCATTTATGAGAAAGGTAATATATTTTTTTTATATCGCACAAAGCCACCTTTCTCATAAATTTCACATATATGAGAGGCATGACACCATCACAACCAATTCATAAGATCTCAATTTGATCAATATCACACCATAATGACAATTCAACTATTTACACAATAATCACCAAAATACACAAACTAAATCACAAGACCGGGCGGATGACTCATCCTCACCAAATCATTTTCTCATTCATTAATAAATATAAATAGGTGGCCACCGATGAGACTGTCCCACCGGCCAAGTCTCGCCATCCCTCAACAGGCAGCTATCCTACTGGCTCAGCTTACCCAAAACACACAACTCTTTTCCCCCGAGTCAATCCATGCCCATTTCAAACACAATCACAACCAATTCAACTCACAACACATTACAATTTCTCAATCTAGCTCACAAATTCACAAGTCCAACGACAATTTTTGTCAGTGAACAGTAACTGCTATATTGCCGTATGTGAACAGTAACTACTATAGTACCGTAAGTGAACAGTACCCATGGGTCAGCTTGTGGGGCCCGCCAAGTCACCGGTACAGATGGTGTTAGTGTAACACCCTTAAAAAAATAAAATAAAATATATAATAAAAATATTTTGGATGATTTAAAAATATTATTCAAAAGAATTTTTATAATTTAATTCAGATTTAATTGAAAAAAAATTAAAAATTAAAAAATTATTATTATTGTAAAGATTAAGATGTAATTTATAAAATATCTAAAGGTTAATATAATAATTAATCATAAACATCATTATCATCTTTATTATTATTATTATTATTATTATTATTATTATAACTAAATTAGAAAAAGGGAAGAGAGCAGAGTCTCCTTTCGTTCCTTTTCTTTGTTTTTCTTTTAATATATATATATATATATATATATATATATATACATATATATATAAACTCTCTCAAATTTCTAACTCCCATAACTTTCACATATGAAGTTAGAATCAAGTGATTCTAGTTTCTATGGATTCGTGGCCTCTCAACCTTCATTTTAAGATGTATCTTAATAGGGTTTTACCGGATAGAATTTTTGGATCTGAGGTAAGAAATTCTAAACAGATTTCTCAATTTTCTGTTAAATCTGTTTATTATTTTATAAAACTGATTATATATCTGTAATCTAGAGCTTTAGAGGAGTCCGTTGGTGTTTTCAGAATTTAATTCTGACACCGTTTTGTACAGGTGGGTCCCATAGGTACTATTCACATATACGGTGCTATTCATATATACGGTACGATTCACATATACAGTTACTATTCATGAGGGTACTATTCATCGATAAAACATGTCGGACTCAATTTTTCGTGCTGATCTTAATGGTGTAATCAAAATATAAAGATTAGATGCCGGTAATCTCTAAAATCCTTTTTTTATATAATTTTAGCGGTGTTTTTAAATAAATAATTTCAATAATAATTATGTCCCAAAAATTAGTAAAAATTATGTTGAACATGAATTTGTATAGGTTTTGGATGAAGAGCATCAGGATTGGAGTAAATGGATTATAATCGATAGTCAGGTGAGGAAATAAGTATTTTTGTGTGTGTGAGGGTACCCCGGTTGTACCCCTGAATTATTGAGTTTTGCATGCTAAATGTTGGTATGTATTTGTTATATGACATATATATAAATAGGTGGATTTAATTATTATGGTATATTAAATGGGTAATTAATTAATTAATTAAATTTGGGTATATTAAAT